>CAKAOH010040175.1:7246-36464 GCA_916701665.1 Sebastiscus tertius | reverse complement strand
CTGACCTCTGACATCAACAAGGCATTTCCGTCCACACAACTGCCGCTCACTGGATATTTTCTCTTTTTCGGACCATTCTCTGTAAACCCTAGAGATGGTTGTGCGTGAAAATCCCAGTAGATCAGCAGTTTTTTAAATACTCAGACCAGCCCGTCTGGCACCAACAACCATGCCACGTTCAAAGTCACTTAAATCCCCTTTCTTCCCCATTCTGATGCTCGGTTTGAACTTCAGCAAGTCGTCTTCACCACGTCTAGATGCCTAAATGCATGGAGTTGCTGCCATGTGATTGGCTGATTAGCTATTTGTGTTAACAAGCAATTGAACAGGTGTGCCTAATAAAGTGGCCGGTGAGTGTATAACTTGAGCCCTACTATAGGCTACTACAGCTTTGTGTCGCAGTTTCGTGCAAAAAACACAAGTGTCTACAGCTGAAATATGTCCAGTGCAGACAGGATGTAAATTAAGTGTGTGTGTGTGTGTTAGTGTGTGTTAGTGTGTGTGTTTGTGTTGTACCTGAATGCTCTTATGGTGGTGAGACCTTCAGCGGTCTCAGAGAAGTGGCAGAGCAGAGGAAGCTGAGTGGAGTCATCCAGGTCCTGGAGGTCCCTGAGAGACAGATGAGAGCGAGACAATATGTATATGAGATTACAGTATATATATATGTATTTATGTCTGTATGCACATGTATTACACACTTAATAATAACTGTTTGATATCCCCTACACTTACAACTAACAGGTCAGTGCCATATTCGTTTGGCATTCATACAAACATGAATGCTGTTTTCTGTACGAAAGCCTACAAATAAGGTTCATTATTTCTAGTTTATACTGAAGTAGACTTTCTAACAGGAGTTTGATACATTCAAACTGGTTTTCCTCCACATTTAATGTGCTAATAAAGCCAAAAGTTGATGTTTCCTGCAGGAAGAAGATGCTGTTCAATGCATCTAACTAAATCCTTAGTGACAATAACAAAACAATGAACTCTATCTACAACATATCCACTGAGGACTCACTTGGAGGCCACCCGGAAGTACTTCTGGATGAAGTAGAAGGCCACCGCCAGGGGAACCAAGGCGATCAGGAACATTGGAGTGATGGAGGAGATGACCCCGATGGCTGACAAACACAGCAGCGTGGATCTCGTCAAGGACTCGAGCGTTGGAGGAATATGCTGACAGAAAAAGCGACGACAAAGTGAGAGCGAACTCAGATAATTGCTACGTTGACTCTTCTGTGCAACAACCTTGAAACCGTCTCCTTACCTGATCTATGATGTTAGTGTCAGCTGAGAATCTGTTGAGGATCTGCCCCAGGGGAGTGATGTCAAAGAACCTGAGGAGAGAGTCAATAAACACATTAAATAATACATAAATCACACATTTATTTAGGATGTTTTACTCCAGCTCTGACATTTAATAAAAGGTTATGTAACCCACTATCTGACCTTTCCTCCCCCCAAGAAAGAGAGAGACAGGGAGAGAGAGACCACACTGCTTCTGTACTTAGTTCATTGTCGTTACTTACTAACTAAAAGCATCGGAAAAAGCACGCTCAGCAGTCACAGAGACAGAAAATCAGGTCAAGTGCAATCGCTTGTTTCCTAGGAGACAGGACTCGTGTTCACAGAGCTATTTCCCTGTCTTTTATCCTTTGAAAAGGATAAAGATGCAGAGGCGTCATTGTTTGTGCACCTGATGGGAGCGTGGATGATCTTGTTGAGCAGGTTGTGGTGCAGGTTGGTGGCGGCATGAAGACCCAGAAACTCCACGGTGAGGGAGGTGATGAGGCATAACGTGATTCCTGCCGCGCACAGGATGATAAACACCGGCAGATAGTAGGAGTCGCTCTGTCAGAAAAAAACGTGAAATATTTCTTTATAACAGACCGTTGCCATGGACGCAGGCCTGATGTCGGACTCTGGAGGACCATTTTTGTGTGTTTAATGACTCATAGCATGGCATTACGTGCTCTTAATATGTTTCCCATTTTCTATTATTATTATTTATATTCTTTGCTCTATATCCACTTTTGTAAAAGGGTTCAATAATGTTTTAAAAGCCTTTATACCTCAGCCCCCGAAGTACCAGGAGTAGGCACCGCGGTGGTGTTGAAACTGCCGGTGGTGTCAGCCAGACTGGTCCCATAAGACGAGTTTGTTACCGCCGCAGCACTCCGCTGAATGGTTTTGGAGGAAGTCCAGATAGCCAACCAGTAGTCGATGGCAACGATGACGGAGTGCTTGAGAAGTTTAGAGGACACCATGAGGAAGACCATGAAGAAGCCACCGGAGGACAGGTAGCACCAGCACACCTGAGGGAGAGACGAGGTCATTACAACAGATGGATGAATTTAACATGTAGTTACACAAATGTTTTAACAGTAGATATTAAGTAGATATAATGTCTTTAACACGGCAGATTATTGATTAATTAGATTGCTTGCATTCTCATTTTATATCCTACAACTCTCTGTGAAGAGTTTGTGCAGCTATACAGATGGATTACCTTCCATGGGATCTTTGATCTTCTGTTAGTGGTTGTGGACATGTTGTCATCATCTTCCTCCTCCTCTTCTTCCTCTGATAGAACAAAGGATCAGGTATTAAATATATGACATATTATTCAATCAAACATTACACCAAAACAACATTTAATCTATTTGAATCTGTTACCTTCGTCCTCGTCGTCCATTTGGTTCTTGGCCTCTCTGGAGTAAAACGCTCTCCTCAGTGTTTTCCTCTCTAGTGTTGTTTGACTGTCCTGCTGTACGTCCTAAACACAGAGACACAATAGAAACATCACATTAGAGTAAGTTAGGAGGAGATGCTGTTATTTGTATCCTAAACTGAAACCATTACCTTCTCCAGGCCGTGGTCTTGTCTGTTCATCAGGGTCTTCCAGTGATCATAAAGCTCGATGTCATGAGTCTGAATGTCCTTCAGAGTTCCCTCTCTTAGCACAGAGCCATCCTTCATCGCTATAATCTGGACACAAAACAAAAGAAGTTGAGGCTTGACTAGATTAAATAGAATAGTATTTTATTTTGGGTATTGTTGTAGTGTTTAGGAATTCTAACCCAGTCTGCGTGTATGAGGTACTGCAGTTTGTGGGTGACGAGGACGACGGTCCGTTTATCGTCCTGCAGAAACTTGAGGATTCCCTCCTGCATCAGGTGATCGCTGAGGTGGATGTCCAGCGCGGAGAACGGATCGTCCTGCGAGACACGAGACAGAGAGAGCGAGCAGCAATGAAAAATCAGCCACATCTGTATTTTATACACAAAAAAATTACAAAAAGTTGAGGAACAATTTTTTTAAATCTAGAAAATCATTAAAAAACAGATACAGTATGTAAATACAACTTGCTGCCGGGTGACGTTATGAACTCAGACACAACGGCGTTTGGTTTTCTGACATATCTGGGACTTCCACAACGCATGTATAAAGCAGCAATAGTGGTTATTTCTGGAGGAAAGCGAGGCAAAAATTTGCTCTTGGTGTGAATGCACGGTAACACAATACGAAGCATAACAAGCGTAACTTAAACGAACATAAACAATAGCACATGCACAACAACAGCACTATGGAATTATACACTAAACCGCTGACACGCTCCCCAGAAAACGTAAATACAGAACTGTTCTCCGCCTTTTCATTTTGAAAGAGTAACGGCCAATGAGGAAACTCCAACAGTCGGCCGACCAATCCTGTAACTTCTTCACTCACTCAGTGACAGACTTTTGAGTTTGTAGGGCTGGCCCTCTGCGGTCCAGCCAAAAAAAATCCATGAAAGTTCCCACCAGAATCATGAAGTGAACTAATATCAAACACACTAATTGTAAAGCTAAAAACTATCTCCATGTCTCTGTGAGTTATCATCAGTTTATCACTGGAATAATTAGATTTCTTAACTGTTTATATTCACTTGATCATATGATGTTGACATAATTGTAAATCTGTGTTTTGTTCCCTTAATGTCCGTCTCGCTGGGTGGGTCGGGGCTATAGAGTGATAATGGAGTTCTTGTTATGATCGTTTTATGTATTTTATGATAATTCAATCCTGCGATCAGATATGAGAGGCAGCTGCACTTTCACACTGAAATAATGTTAATTAATGAAAACATTATCATACATTACAGTTTCACAAATGACCACTCTGGACATTACAGAGAGTGATGAGTGTGTAAAAGAATGACACTGATGGCTTATAATGTGGAATGTATGCTCCATAGCCAATTAAAGCTCGCGGTGGCAACAGGAAATGAGGCAACTACTCGGAAAGATAAACACATGACAGCAGAGACACCTCCTCATCCCAGAGGCCGTGTGTGTACGTGTATGTGTTATATCATACAATCAATCATAAAGACATGTAGGGTTAGGATGTGAAGAGAGGGTGGTGGACGTTAATCTAATTCAGCTTGTAATACAGAAAGTATTTGACGTTAAAATGTGTTCAGGAATAATAATAATAATAATAATGGGTGATAGAAATCAGAAAATTGCCCTCAATATAAACACTGAAGATTGCTTGTGTGAACTGGAAAAACAGAAGTGTTATTGCACACATACATACATAGAGAGAACGCCACCAGTATCTCCAGTCTTTTAGTATATTTGTATGAGGTTTAGCTCACCAAGAAGACGATGTTGGTGTTCTGGTAGAGAGCTCTGGCCACACAGATCCTCTGTCTCTGACCTCCACTCAGATTGATGCCCTGAAACACAGCAACACACAAAAAACACATCAGAACAGCACCGAAAGATCCCAAATGTCCCGTCTTTGCAGAATATCCAACTTCTCAGGGTTGATTTGAAAGATACTGCATTGATTTATTCAACCTAACAATGTAATAATGCTAAATAAAAACATTAAATGTGAGCATACCCTCTCTCCAATCTCAGTCTGGTCTCCAAAAGGCAGCAGGTCGATGTCTGGCTGCAGAGAGCAGGCGTCTATCACGGCCTTGTACCTGAAATAAACATAAACGCCGTCATCACAGATAAACTTCAGATCAGAAAAGACCTCGATGTCTTCATAATTCCTGCAGCACTGAAGTTGAAAGCGCCATGAGGTGTTTGTTTAAGCTTCAATTATTCTGTGAGAAAGAGGAGGTTGACATTGTGAACTAACTTGAAAGGTGAGTTTCTTTAAACGGCGGTGGGCAATAAAGGTAGTTTTGAAACACAACATAATTTTGTGACATTATAAATAGCAAAGAAACTAATACAAAATCCCTCCTGAAATTGGCAGTAATTGTGTTTTTTTTTTTGTTTTTTACCTCTGTTTATTGAAAGGGCTGCCAAAGGTGATGTTTTCCTCCACTGTAGCGTTGAGCAGCCAGGACTTCTGGGTAGCGTAGGCCACAGAGTATCTGTTCTTGCTGGGTGCATCATGGGAAACAGAGGCAAACAGACAAGTTAGTACTACTAGTCCGGTATTCATAAAGCTTTAAAGAGCAGGAGTACTGATCGACATACTGTTGATTTATTGCAGTGATATTTACTTTGTACTAAGTTTCTCATTTGATACATTTTGTTTCTTTATTTAAACAGCATTTATTGTGGCTAAAGCTAAACAATGATTACATTTTGAATAATCCTTTAATTTCAGGTGAAAGAAGCATTCATTTTATATTTTCGACAAGAGAATATCAAAGTTTTTTTCTCGCAAATGTATGCCTTTATAAACTCAGAGAATTAACACGTTTTTTAACGTAAATTTGTTATTTTTTTCTCGTATATTTACAACTTTAATCTCAGAGAATATTTTATATTTTTCTCTCACATGTATGACTTTATAATCTCAGAGAATTA
Organism: Sebastiscus tertius; assembly: GCA_916701665.1. NCBI lineage: Eukaryota > Metazoa > Chordata > Actinopteri > Perciformes > Sebastidae > Sebastiscus > Sebastiscus tertius. The sequence continues at coordinate 30,639 of CAKAOH010040175.1, read as the reverse complement.
ACACGTCTTTTCTCGTAAATGTACGACATTAATCTTAGATAATATCAAAACATTTTTTTATCATAAATTTAGGAGTTTTTTCTCATAAATGTATGACTTTATAATCGCTCTTTCTGCAAATAAGATGCAAGGACTTGTATTTTCAAGTCTAAAAACATTCTACCATCACACATATGTTGTGAAACTGGCACTCTATATTATTGTTTTGTTTTATGTGCTGTCTTTGTGGGCCATTTATGCAACACAAGTGAATACAAGTTTATATGTTTTCATTACATCTATTCAGTATTTCTATCCATCACCTGCATCCCAAAATATTCCAGTAGTCACACTAAACTTTTTACAAATTCAACTGCAATTTCAACTCGTGGCTACTAACTGTGCTTTTATTTCTTGCTCGAAAATTGTGCCTAAAAACTATTTAGTAGGAAAGCTGTGATCAGATCAGTACTCCTGTTCTAACCAGCTTTATAAATGCGACACCCAAACATTAAAAAAAAAAGGAGGACGAGAGAGAGGATTATATCAAACTCCACCGCAACATGAAAAATATGAGGGATAAATATCGATCATGGATCGGGTTAATGATGAGCTGCAAATCATCAACAACAGTGAAATCAACAATAACAAGAACATAAATAAAAACATCAACAAGGACAACAACAACTGTAGCACGTTGCTGGGAGTCTGATCTGACCCTGTGGAGAATTTTAAAAACAGAGAATAATTCAAATAGATTTTGTCTCCAAAAGTATTTCTAATATGATAAATGGGATTTTGTATAGTGTTAGAACGTACTTGATGACATTTCCCCTTAAATCTGGAATTATGATCTTTTGTCAGTTACATAAAAAACACGCACTGTAATAAAACTTGCTATCCTTATTATTAAAGGATTGTTGCAAGTTTGAACTATTGCAAACATAAAGAAATATGTAATACAAATGTGTGCTTGTGGAGCAAACAATAAAATGCTGTATCATCCCAAATAGTAAAACGTAGAGGAGAAATGTAGACATTGCTAAAAAAAAAAATACATTCTCTGAGTGTGATATATAAAAATATCTGTATTTATCATGTACTGTAGTAAACATCTGGCCCTTCAGACCAAATGTATAAAGCCCTGAAGAATAAAAACACTTATGTGAGGGTCATGAATGATTAACGACACAAACGTATGTATGTGTAGACCTATATGTCTGCGTAAATAGCATAAATAAAATATCTATATTAGCATGTTTGTTTGAGGATAAGGACAATGACTCCCAGCAGTAAAAGCACAAACCACACCAGGATCAGAGGGAACAAAACCAACCAATAATCATCTCAGCGGCAGAAGAAGAGCAACACGATGAGCAGAAGATAGTTCACTCTAAAGGCTGATGGAGTCGTTCCTGAACACACACATATTAACATAACGCTCAACTGGGTGGAAAACTTACCATTAGGGAGTTTCTCTAAGATTAGTTGAACTTTGCAGCTTCAAAATCTGTCGATAAAACAATTATTATTTAACTATTTATCATTTTACTTCCCTCCTCTTTTGAAATGTATGTAAATATATATACATTTTTTGTTTTGTAAAGCTCTTTGAGCTGCATTTTGTGTATGAAAGGTGTAATATGAATAAAGTTTATTGTAATACATATAAATTAATATTATAATAATAAAGATAAAACAACTAGAAAAGGTAAAAACATTTTTTACTAGGGCTGTCAGTCGATTAAAATATTTAATCTCGATTAATGGCATGATCTTCCATAGTTAATCGTGATAAATCAGATTTTTTATCTGTTCAAAATGTACCTTAAAGGGAGATTTGTCAAGTATTTAATACTCTTATCAACATGGGAGTGGGCAAATATGCTGCTTTATGCAAATGTATGTATATATTTATTATTGGAAATCAATTATCAACACAAAACAATGACAAATATTGTCCAGAAACCCTCACAGGTGCTGCATTTAGCATAACAAATATGCTCAAATCATAACATGGCAATCTGCAGCCCAACAGGCAACAACAGCTGTCAGTGTGTCAGTGTGCTGACTTGACTATGACTTGCCCTAAACTGCATGTGATTATCATAAAGTGGGCATGTCCATAAAGGGGAGACTCGTGGGTACCCATAGAACGCATTTACATTCACATATCTTGAGGTCAGAGGTCAAGGGACCCCTTTGAAAATGAACATGCCAGTTTTTCCTCGCTAAATTTTAGCGCAAGTTTGGAGCGTTATTTAGCCTCCTTCACTACAAGCTAGTATGACATGGTTGGTACCAATGGATTCATTAGGTTTTCTAGTTTCATATGATATCAGTATCTTCACTCTAGATAATTAGTGGCGTTACAAATAATTTGCGTTATTATAACTTTGACAGCCCTACTTTGTACACAAAAAAAGATCCGGAAAACTTCAGACTAACTGTAGTATAACAATGCAGTATAGAGCACTGTGAAAAATACATCAAAATAAGAAAAGAAACAACTAATATAGTCCATATGTATGTGTTCATGAACAACATAGCCTTTAAGAATTAACTTTGAGTGCAGAACTTTCTTCTGAGAGAGTAAAGATGGAAAATAAAGTTAAATCAGATGACAGCAGAAGGAGGAGAGGTGAAGGAGGGGTCAAAGGGTCACGGCAGGTCTGAAACCGGAAGAAGAGCGTCTACCTCCTGATGTCTTCGTCAGACTCCTCTGTCCAACTGTCAAAGTCACGTCACTGAGTTAGAACCAGTCTACGGGAATCAACTGAGTGTATATTTGTGTTTATATGAGTGGAAATGTGTAATAAAAGAGACAGAGAGAGAGAGAGCTGAGAGCAACAAACTTATCTCCTGATGAAAGAGACGACATGGAAACATGGAAAGAGAGGACAGAGGGAGGAAGAGACGTGTTTTCATGCCAAACCCCAGATAATGAAGACATGATGTTAGCCTGCCAACTGTTAATCACATTAACCTTCCCACCCAGAGAGGACGAGCCATGGAAGTGATGCGGTCATTGTCTGTCTGTGATAATTAGGTTTAGTGGCTTCTTCGACTACGTCTCATATTTTATGAACACGAGGGTGTGTTGGTGTGATAATTAAGCTCGGGGTTAAAGGATTAAGTATATTCAGTAGGCCTTTACACAGTAATATCTAACCTGTAGATGTTTAGCTGAAATTAAACACATAATATATGGTGTGCAGCTCTGGTGGCTTCTGGCAGATTAACTTCTTTTGTCAGTGACCAGAAAATATCAACCCTGATGATCTGTAAGTTAAAAAATGTCTGGACGTTCATGTTAAACTGGACTAAATCTGGTTGAAAAGTGACATATTTTAAGATGTCAACGTTAAATATATTTGTTGTTTCAACTGTATCTAAATGCACAATAGGAGGTTTTTACCACAGAGATCTCCTCCTCTCCAAAACAATGATCAAACACTGAATAAAGCAGCTTCACGTTAAAAATCAGTGTCTCTCCGACTCTGTTCAGACGTCTCGGAAGGGCTGCTAGCCGAGCTGCCGCTGACGTTTGCTCAGCTTGTTTCTCTTATAACTTAAAATCCAGACGTCCGATGATTAAAATCCTTCATCCGGTTAAAATAGTATATGAAATCAAATAAGAGATGTAAGTATTTGAATTTTAACAGCCACTGAATACCTAATGTATGTATGTCCTAACATGATACTAAACTATATTTCTGGTCACTGTATACTGTACTGTAAGTCGTCCTAAGGTATCGTCTTTCTTAAATATCTAAGCATACTATGCTTGTTTGCCCAAAGTATTATTACAGATATGTAGCTAGTGAACTATATACTGTATGTCTATGTTGTCATCATTTACTGGCTCAGAACTTGTGTAAACTTCTGGGTGGATTCCTGACTATTAAACCCTCAACAGATAGAAAGTGTCACCACAGCAAATGGTACAAATGGAACTACTTAATGCTTTTATAGATCACCAGAAGATGAACCACAGGAGAATGTGTTGATGTCAGTTTCTGCGTTATTATGCTGCACTTCACTGCTGGTAATACAGGTGGTTTAAGCTACTAGTGCGTGATATAAATCACTGGAAATGAGAGAAATGGAGAGTAAAGAGTAAATATGGATGTTTAGAATCTGTGTGAATGATTATTGTTTTAGGAAGAAGGGGACCAGAGAAAAAGTACCTGATGTTCCCCTCGTGGACCGTCTCATATACAGGCAGCCTGATATGGCAAGAAGGCAGGAGGTAAAGACAAGGAAACCACACACACACACACACACACACACACACACACACACACACATATATACATGTAGTCACATGAACAGAGGTGCAGATATGCAAACACACACCATACACACACACACAATCTGCAAAGTTTAGTGTGCAACCCTGGAGGCTACAGATTATCTTATAATACAGATGTGCATCTATAGTCTACAGATGTTGTGATCTAAGATGTTTAAAGCGTGGAATGTAAACTACAGAGAAAGCACAGATGTCTGATAGAAATTCAAACTTCCTGTAAGAAAAGAAATGAAGCAACAGAAGCTGGAATTCCGGGAAGAAAAGACGCAGTTATACACTTCAAAACACCCTGTAATAATACTACCATTATACTAATACTACCTTTACAGTAACAAGATGTCAATTCTCAGTAAAATATTTAGATCAGTTTTCAAAAATGGGCCTATCGTTGCGCTAACTGCTAAAACACACACCAAGGTAGTGTGACCAGAATCTGTGATTTTCTACCAACGTTTTCTGACTAATCTCAATACATGAACAATTTCCTGCTACGTTTTGATGTCTCACTGTGGTGTATGCCTCCTTAATGAGACCGCAAAAGCAGGAAATTGTCAGGGTGTTATCATTACTCACTCATGCTACTCAGAGAACCAGGGTTGTGCAAGTAACTATAGTTTTTTTTTCATAAAAACTGGCAGCAAAAATCATTTTAGATGCTTCATTTTTATCATAAGAGGTCTGATTTTTCACTAGCATGACAAGATAAAATCACAGAACTCCTTCAATCGTGCATTTACCGACTGATCTGACAAAAAAGGTGGTAAAACGACTGAAGAGGGACATCTATGATGGTTACTGGAAGAGGAGGATTGGCTTGTCATAAAGTACGAGTCATTGACTCAATTACATTTTTTCACTTATTCTGAAAAAGACAATATTCCTACTAAGCTGTTCACATGGCTAATAAAAATTTATATTCCACTTAATTTCCCATTGACATCTACTTCATACAACACAACTTCAAAACAAAACTATCCCTTTAAAGATACTTTCCGTGTATATTCACCATCTTCCATCGTCCTAATCGTGTGCGGTAAACAAAAGAAATCGACTGTTCACAACTGGTGAAGGTACAGCAAATTCCTGCATACGACATGAGATACTGTGTTGAATAAAGTGTTGTTGTGATGTCTTACTTGCTCCAGTAGACTCTTCCATCGATGGTCTGCATCTCACCAAGCATGGCCAGCAGCAGGGAGGATTTCCCACAACCCACCTGGCCCACAATCATAGTCAGCTGACCTGAACAGACGGAAAAGGTTGAGGGATGTTATTGTTGGTGTTGTCCTCCTACAATATAATGAACGCTGATATAGATACTACACACTATATGGCAGGGTTTGTCAACTTTTGGGTTGGGATCCTACGTGGGATCGCTTGATATTCAAGCCTAATACAGCATATTAAAATGTGACTTATGAATTAACTTTATTTTTTAATTATACATTTGAATTTATTCTAAACGCTAATTGTAAATATTGCATGCATGCTTGTAACAGAATGCACAATAATGTCATACTCAAATCCACATGAAAACGTGACCAGGGTCGTGAGAATTGTGTGACCTAAAAGTGGGGTCAACAACTCAACTCTCACTAATCTGTTTGATAAAAAATGAACGCTTGAGGTAAAGTCCTTCTTCAACTTCACACATACAAGATGAACTAAAAGATTGTCCTGATGTTGGCTCTTAAAAACCAAACACACAGATACAAATCCTTGAAATTCGATCCCTCCCAAGACTTCACCGCTTATCTCCTAAATTTAACCACCAGCAGTGCAGGCTTAAGAGTCTAACGCAAGTCCTAACAGTAAAATAGTCCCTTAAAGACACAGGGAACCAGCATGCACAGAGATACAAGCACAGAAACACGTACAGTTACTCCAAATAACATCTACACCAGAACTCGTCTTGGTTTTTTTTAGTAGTAGCATGACTGGGATAGCGAGTAAGTCACTTCCCAGGGGAAGATGGAAGTGAGTGTGAGTGATATACTACACGGCCATCTGTTGGCAGCGCCCTCAACATGAACTGATCTCCTGAGACTTGATATTTCAGTGACATCGCTGCAGCATTACTGTAACACTCGTACTATACAGCACGTCATTCACATTTTAACAGCGTTCTTACAGTGTGAATTTCACCAATTAGCATCACTGACAGAGTAGAAACAGACCTCCGAATTATAATCTATAAAACCAAGTTTTCAAAACTGCTTAAAACATCAGTGACAGAAAATCCAATGTTTTGAATTTTGGACTGCTGTTACCCATTTTAAAACGCTAGCTGTTAGTGCTACACATTGCTCCTTTAAACTTGGATGAAATACTGAACCTAAGCTTGGTTGTAATTGGTTTATTGTCTGGTGGAACGGTTAGTCCTACCTGTGGGGATGCGGATGTTGATGTCTGACAACGTGGACAGGTTGCTTCCCCAGGTGAAGAATCCGTTGCACACCTAAACAAACACAGAGAGAAATTCAATGCAAACATGTCTCTGCTAAAGCTCAGAGGTCTTCACACTGACTTTGTCACAAGGTTAAACAAAAAATAACTACTAATGTGGGTTCATTACGTCTTTGCAGTGGATGTGTCACTGTGCAACACATGACTACGTGCTGTTTTGTAGACCCAGCAGAGTAAAAAGCACATGACCCATTTTATGTCCTGACCCAAAGTTTAAGAAACTTTGAGTTCATTGGTGTGAGAGCTGTTGTGATAACTAACGAAGGACACATACTGTGCTCGTGGTATGTAGGACTGATGACAAACGTCAACCTGTGACGCATTTCTGGAGAGTTCATTTAAATGTACGCTGAGAAATAAAAACGCCGAGGGGCAGGTGCTGCAGTCCAGTTATTTCTTTAAGATTTTCAAAGTCCTGATCCATTATCATTTTCTGTATTCATGAGAGGGTAAATGGTAGAATAATCACTAAGGTTAGAATAAAATATCCTACAGTCAAGTCAAGTCAATTTTATTCATATAGCTAAAAATCCCAAATCCCAAATTTCCATCAACGGTCCTTATATTAAAAATACAATTTCCAAATACCTTTTTGATTATTTCCCAGTTATATTTACTAAATATACACTCAGAAGCTCACTGTACTAAACTAGAACTGTGTCAAAGTTCACAACAATGAGATTTTGGAGGTTTAGGGGCGATATTTTTAATTGAATTGTACATTTTTACGCCGATGACACCCAGATTTATAATTCCATCCAGTGTATTAAGACACTACTGTATGAGATGCAAACATTAATGTAACTATTACCGCTAATGATGGCTGCAATTAGATTTATGTGTGCCAATGCCGGGTCCTCGATATTGTTATATTAAGTATTTACGTGTACGTGTGATAAACATTAAGTTCATTATTTAACTTTAGAATTTGCGGCATATGTTTACTGTTCATATGTTATTATTGTTTTGTTTTATTATTATTTGTTACATGCCTAAAATAAATCTACCTAATTTAATAATCTAATAATTGCTCATGCTGGCTCAATAGTGTGGCTTACTGGGACATCTAATCCAGCCACTATTAAAAATCCCATTCTGTGTGGTTAAATTTAAAGATATCGGACATTTATACAAAACATTGTACTTCAAAAACTTTATTCATAACCAGTGAAAATCTTGCAGTGTTTAATTTCTGCACGTATAACATTACATCCAAACTGTTGTAAAAATAAACCAAAAAGTTATGGTTAAGGAAGGAATTAATCTACTTAGTCAGCTCATGTAAACAAAGCTAAACTTTGAAGAGCCAACTTTTTCTCAAACAATCATAATGGCAATTCTAAGTAAATATTTTTGTCTCAAAAATAGAAAATAGTTTGGGATTTTCCTGCAGTTTGTAATTTTCTAACTGAAAAAAGTAAGTAAAAATGGAGATTTTTAGCCTTTAAAATATCGTTGTGTCCTATTTTTTGGTGAGTTTCTTCACTAGATGGTTGCAACGTAACGATGAAGTATTCCAGCTCCACCTACAATGACCAACAACTATATGGTCAACCATCTTTATGAGTCTATCACATCATTAAATGTCCCAGAGAAAGAGATCACTGTCCAACAGCTGAGCAACATGTAACAGGCCTAGTTGGTATCTAATCCCTGTTCAGTGATCTATCACCCTGCTTCCTGCTCGGACTCTGTTTACATTCCTCCCATCTGTTGCATTTATTTGTTTATTTTAAGTTTATTTTATCTGACAATCCCTCCCTCCCTCCCAAGCTGTTCCTCCACTTCTCCTGTCTCCCCATGACACAGATCCCAAAAGGCATATTAGAGATTAAAAAAAAACATCTTCGGGCCTTTGTAAGCAAATATTCAAGAGGAACTTGAAGCTCATGTTCCAATCAGGTTTTGGTGGTTTAGACATTGAGGGGTGAGAGGAGATGACATAACATTAAAATTAGTCTATCAGATCAGATGTGTTAAGTATATATTAAAGTTCCCTGAGCACAGGGTTGCTGTTATGAATATTATAATATTGATTTGATGGTAATTTGGTCTGATTTTGAGTGATTATGTAATAACTAAACCCCTACAATAAACACAATAGCCAGGCATCAGCATCATACTTATATCAACTGATAAACAAACATCGGAAATCACAGATTGGTGTCACGGCTAAAGAGAATAAACAGTAAAGGAAGAAAGCATCAGATAGATCTGATAGTATCAAAAAGAAGACAGGGGAGGGAACGAGAGCGGAAGTGGAGAGGAGATATGTGAAATGGGGAGTGAAACATGAACATAAGTTATAAATAATATGGGGTTACATGTGGGGTCACTGCTGAATCAATCATGAACAATTATCTAATACAAAATGTAAGAATCTGCAGTAAACGGTCCTGAACATTTGTGCTCACAAGCTATTTTAAATACCACTTAGGTTGAAAAACTGAGATTAGTTTCACAAATGAAATAACCACAAAATGAAAACAAGTCTCATCCTGTTTCTCTGTGGATTCCGCACTTGGAAAATACAACATAAATACATTTTAAAATCTGCATGGTGAAGGTTTAGACTCGTACTCCTACAATTAAAAGGGGGAAAACACAAAGGACATTTTAGAAATTTATTCTTAAACCTCCCAACCTGTACAACTGTATTTTATTTTAATTATCCTAATTCATCTATAAAATTATTTTTTCCTAATCGGAAAGTTTTAATAGCTTTTATTATTTTATTATGGTATTGCCTCTTTTCTGTTTGTATATCTCTTTGTTTTTCCTTTTCTTTGTTTTTGAAATTGACCCGATTTCATTGTAAATGAGGGTCGTCCCTCAATGACCTCTTGAGTGTAAATAAAGGTTGAATTAATTAATTAAAATATTCTGTACACTCAGTAAAGGGTTTTTTTTCGATCCAAAACAAGGGTCAAAAAAGAGAGAATTTGTGATTTTACTTAAATTGATTATCTGATAAATCCTCCACTGACAACAAAACATGTGTTAAGGATGTAAAACCCAGCTCTCTCTATGTCTCTCTCTTTCTAATTAGCGGCCCACCGTCTGCTCGGTAGCGTCACTCCACAGGGATGAGACAGGAAGAGCAGCAGGCTGAGAAAATGTTGCACACATTCACAAGGCCCTTTAAGGGACAACGAATTCTCGTGTGAATCCTACACTTCCTGAGTACACACACATACACGCACACACACCAGATGTCACATGTATGATTCCACACACCCACCAATGACCCATGGATGTACAAACAGTGCAGATATGAAACAGCTGTTTACAGAGTTAAATAAATGATGGTATTAGGTAGCAGCTCCTACGTGTCTGTGTATGTGTGAGAGCTAACGACCTCCTAATATGAGCGAGACGCTTGATGAAAGAGGCGGTTTTGTAATGAATACAGAAATATCAGCAGAGCGATTGATGGGAGTAAGCATGTACGTAAGAGTAAGAGTGAACGTGAGGCAATACCTCTTAATGTTAATATTTTTTGTACAGATTTGGGTAATGCACCATTCATGTGGAAACATAATGGAATTAAACACTTGGGCGTAATAATCACAGCCCCTTTTTCCTAAATCTATTGACTGAGTGCCCCAGGTTTATTAATGAGAGTAAGAGATGACATAAAGATATGATAATATCTCTGTTGGGGAGGCCTGAGGTGCTGAAGATAAATGTATTCCCAAAATTGTCATTCGTCATGTCAGCCGAACCCACGCAGTTTCCATCAAACTGGTTCAAGGAGATAAAGGGACCCATTTAAATGACCTATAGCGCATGGCCTAAAGTCCAACTCTTGCTCGTTAAACGGCGCATAATCTGGGCGCAAAATAAGGCGCAAGGGTCAAAGGGGTTGTATTTATGAATCCTCCAGAGATGCTCCAGTATAGTAGTAGCGTAACGTGCAGATCACCCCGAGATTACCCTTAAATCTATCGTAGAGCCCTTAAATCTATCGTAGATTAAATCAATTCTACGGTCTCAGACAACAATATATAGATATATTCCTTCATTGCGGTGCAGTTTTTTGTATGTTATTTGTGAACGTGTTGTGTATGTGTCAGATCAGTCTGTAAAATAAAAGAAAAAATGTACTACCTTTATAGGTAGTTTGAAAAAATAATAATATATCTATACAATAATCTATTTCTGTCAACTGCTCCCTCTCTTCTATCTCCAAGTCCCTCTGTATACTAAACTTGTCTATCCCTCGAGGTCTCCTTAAACTTTATCACTGAGAGGCGGCTGTAAAAGTGCCAGGCGGCAGTTTGGGAAGCTGAGTTCATCACTCCTGAATGTGCTGCGTCTAACCTCCGCTCTCTGTGTCTCACATAGGAAAGACTCTTGGGAGTTAATCAGTCTGACATCAAGACAAAGTTTCCTACTGTTCCTCAAGTCCTTGTTTGTAAAGACTGATCAGTATAACCTAGACTTTCAAAACTATGAAGGGAAACAGCAACACCATGCCATAAAGAAATGCACATTTGGTAACATTTTATATTAAGATCCTTGTAATAAGTGTGAGTTAATAGCTAATAAGGCCCTTATACAGTATTATGTATTAATAAGACTATATAACTGTTAATAATAGCATCATAAACATGTTAATTATTAGATTATAGGAGATTTATAAGCACTTAAAGAAACTTATTAACAGTTTATAGACTGCTTAAGAACAAAAATTGTGAGTTTCTTATAATTGTTCATAAAAACATTAAAAAAACATTTATTGAATTTAACTATCTTACCTATTATTGATTTATTAAACCTTTAAAAAGCTTTTTTATTGCTTTATTAAGATTAATACATACATTATTATGCATTTATTAACAGTTAACTGTGCTTTTCACAGCTCCCCCGTCTAAAATGAGCACTACATGTTGTCAATATTGATAAAATGTGAATCAAGTATTACACATAAATACAATGTTTTAGCAGTGAAGCACAAAAACACACTCTAAGACATTATTAATCTTAATAAGGCATTTTTCTCAATTTAGATCCGGTAGCTAACTGTTAATAAGTGCATAGTGGACTGTTAATAAATGCATAATAAAGTGTGTATTAATCTAATTAATAAAAGGTTTAACAATTACATAATAAGTAAGTTAGTTAAACACAATAAATGTGTTTGTAATGCTATTATAATACTTATAAGGGCCTTATTACCTATCAACTTATGCTTATATTACAAGGACCTTAATGCAAAGTGTTATCGCGATCGTAATCCTTACCAAAATAAAAAAAATCTTCTGAACTTTTAACCTTTTATACTGGTAGTTGTGTCCTTGGTGTCTTTGAGAGTTCATACTCTTTTTCTGTCCTTACCCCCCTTCAACTGTTCCCCAACTCGTGAACTTTGACCCTGACCTTTACAGCCACATCCTCCGTCTCCGTGGGTCTCATCAGCCGCCTGGTCGGCTGCTCGTAGTTGTCCATCTGGTAGCGCATTGGCTGCTTCCTGTTGATGGCTTTGGTCTTGAGGGGGACATTAAACAAGAGAGAGATTTGAAGTTAGCAAAACTTAAGACTTTCCTGCATCCGCTGTAGTTCCCTGGGGAGAAGAAGATGTGCGGGGGTTCCCTCTGATATCGGCCTAGAGGATGTTGCCCCAAAGGGTTCAATCCCACTGCTAGCATATTAACATTAATATAACATTATCCGGCTCTTCTTATCCAGACACACTATACATACAAACACACTGTACATCAGAGTCTCTGTACTTCATGTGAAGTCCTGTTATCAGTGTGCAAATTAATATATATTTACACGAACATCACCAAGAATCGCTGTACGCTTGTTGTTTAAGGCTAAAGATCACACTGGCAATGTCACGTAGCTTCGTGTCACTCGCCACATGTCATCTGACGCCTAAAGAATACATCTGAGGAAGAAGTCAGCAGCCGGGATGTAATAAAATTGCTGCTTTTCTGGAGCATTGATCCACGTTAATGCTAGAGATGCAAGTGTTTGTGTGGGTCTGCATTGAAAACAATAGGAACTTGTGTTTTCATGTGCATTGTGCGCTGCAATGCAGTCACTCTCGGGTGCTCGCCATCGGATGAAAACCAACTCCAGATTCACTTTCGTTTTGGAACGAGCTTCGTTTGCTTGGCAGCTTCACCTCGCTGTATTTGAGGTTTTGTCGACCTGGTTGCTACGTTTTTATAGAGAGGTCGACGCACAGAAACGGGCCAAACACAGCGACATGAGAAAATCCAGGTACAGGGCTCCAGGGTCTCTGCAGAAACAGACACCACCACACACTTCTAGTGGATCATAAGTGATGATATAGAGGGATTTTTTTTTTATATGACTCTATACATTGTTTTTTAGAAGAATCCTACTCATTGTGCCTTTAACAAATTTCCTAAAAATCTGCCCATTACATTTGAAGTTGCCTTGTCAACAACCAAAGTTCTGGTCAATGGGGAATTTTCATCTGACAGGGGACGCTAGATGAGAGCTCAGAGAGTCAACAAAATCAACAGGCATCATCCTCTGGAGATCATGAATATTAATATCACATTGCATGAGGATCTGGCCGGTAGATGTCATGTTGTCAGTATATGCAGTGCATGAAATTGACATTTTCTGTTCATAACATCTCGTTACAACTGGCTCTTTTCTCGGAAAAGTCTTCTGGAATACAGGAAGTGATGCTTTTACATTTCCACTTGATTTGGGGATAAATGGGTGAATTAGGTAGTTGGCACAAGTACTGATAGCTGAAAGGACACATTAGGTTACAGAAAGTCACATTACTTGCCACAGCCACAGCAGTGGCCACTTAGCTCCCAGAAATCCTGGTAAAATTTAAAAAATAAGAGTCTTGAAATGACCACTTTGAGTTTGTAATGGCTTCATAAAAGGAACATAATGTAGCTGCAACAAAACGGCTGCAAATGGAGCTTTCACATTGAGTAGAAGTAATACAATAGATAAAAATGACAACCAGAAGAACTTTGCTTTGAGCCCAATATTACTGTTGTTGAATTTAAATTTGTTACTGAATAATACATTCAAAGAAATAATCCCTTATAAAAATGTTGTGTGATCTAAAAACTATTAAACCTCTACAGGGTTGTGTGAGTCATTCAGCTCTGTGGCCTGACTGTCCATTTCAGACACAAACAGTGTTAATCCCTCTGAAACATTATAGTCACCATGTGACTCGGTCGGCTGAAACATCAGACAGAGACAAGATTAAAGTCTGCCGTTCACTGAGTGGTGATGTTCCGCATGAGCCTCCAAAACATAACAATCAGTCCTGGGGAAATGAATATGACATAATATGAGTAAACTAACACCTAATGTTAACTTCTTCTTGTGTTCTCTGTTATGCGAGTAGACGATCACAGCCAACCCTGAACCAAAATGGCATATTGTTTTTGAAATTGACGTGACATTTTAGTGACGTGAACTCTGAATTTAAGCTTTGACTTGGTGGTTTGCGCTGCATGTCAGCTGCACATGCAGTTTGGGGACGAACCAACTAAGACTAAGACCAATAAAGTGGATCACATCACTCCAGTTCTGAGGTCTTTACGCTACTGTTGGTTTATAAAGCACTGAGTAGTTTATTTCTGATCTTGTGCTGCATTATGAAGCATCCACACCTCTCAGGTCGTCTGGGATCAGGTCTGCTTTCTGTCCTCAGGGTCAAAAATAAACACGGAGAAGCAGTCAGACGACCCTTTCTGAAGGGGAACTGAAGCCGATATATATCGGTCTCTTCAAAGCCACCAGACTCCATTCACAAAAACAGTAATTTTACCTCTCAGAACACAGGAGTGTACATACAACCCCACTTCAAAAAATCCAAACTAACCCTTTCAGTTATTTCCAAACGTACAGCTAACATTGCTCTCAACATTTAGCTACTGATTATTCATAACCTTATTGATTAGCTTACTGTGGTAACCTACGTCACTGCTAATGGCTGAGGGGGCATTTCCATTTGAAAAAAAAACAGAAAAGGAGACGGAGTCAACTTTTAATTATATTTGAATGTCCTTTTATAATTTGTTCCTTTTGCACTTTGTCTCAATGCTTTTGTCATTTATGTACATGTAAAGCAGTTTATATGTAAAGCACTTTTAATTGCCTTAAATTGGCTGTATAAATAAATTTGGCATCAGTGTATTCTTTAACTCTTTAAATGCAGAACAGGCCTCTTTGATGAGCACTGAAGGGCTTGGATGTTTCCCAACTTGTGCACAGTTTTTGTACAAACTTTTCTAGTAAACCAAAATAAAGAAATAATAATTATCTGTTTAGCTGGTGAGTACAAATGTTGGACCGTAAACTTTTCTGGTTGTAGGATTTCTTTCTTGTCTTTCATGTCTTCACATCAGAAACAACAGTTTTCAATAAAAAACTTTTTTTTCCTATTACTTAAATACAGATAAACCACTATCAAGACTTTTTTTAAATGCGGATTGGGTTTGATTCGTCTTATTTCTCAAACTTAATTTGTATGAACTCGATGCCCTGCTGCTCGTCACAGTGATCGTGCGTCATTGCACATCACCGTCTAAATACGTGAATATTCCTCGGAGGATCTGCTCATTAGCAGCGGGGATGATGTTATACAACGTCCCTCAACACCCGTTTATTAAAGCAACCGGTCGCCAGAATCGAAAGGACTCAAGTCACCTGGAGTAACATGGAAGGAATGTGTGCCGTGTCATCTGGCGCACCTCATTGATCCAAACCTTTGCCATGAGGAAACTCTGGCTGTTAAACTCAGCACATTAAAGACATTTCTGGCACCCTCAGTGTGCTTTGTTAACACCATCTGTTTTAAATATTTAGATTTAAGCTCTTTATTACTCAGAAGTCATTTAATGTGACGTCTGTAAATTGCCTCAGACCTAAATTGAGGAGAGTCTTTGCAGCAGGTTCAACCTTTTTGACTTCCTGATCCCGTTTTTTAACAAATGATCCCATTCCTTGTCGCTGAGCAAATAATCTCAGTTCGGAGAGTATTATATTCCCTTCTGTAGCCCCTAGGGAACTGGAATCTTATAATATATTGATATATATTGACAGGTCGCTACCACGGCGTTGTGCGGTCTGGGAGTTGTCCGTGTTTTCGTCTTACAACTTTAACCCTTTCACAGTGTGTTTTCACTTCATCAAAGTTAATTATAACATTTTGGTCGCCTAAAAATGTATTTTTCAGTGTTCGTTTGTACTTAACTCCACTTTTTCGTAGATGAACATCTAGACAGTTTTACAAATCAATTAAGGATTATAAAACAAATCTATGAATATCAATCAATCTTTGCCTTCATTTTGACCTTCTAACTCGTCTACCATCTCTCGATTCATTGTTGCTGCATCTGCAGATATCAGCACTGATATTGGTATTTGCATGATATCATAAAATAGAATAAATAAAAATGTTCCCCCGTCGATACTCAGTTTTGTTGATTAATCTGGTTTCATCAACACTCACCCCCCCTTGGTGTTTTTTTCCTGCTTCCATGGAAACAGATATGTCTCCGTTTCTCCAGCTGTCGTCTCCAATTTCGTCACTCTGAAGAAACTCACCGAGCTTCTGGACACTGTGAACACACACACACACACACACATTAAGTCCATGAATATGTGTGATTGTGATGATACCAATACCAGTAATCTCTCAGGAGTTTAGAGTTTCTCCTCACTGCTGTCAGGTTTCCTCCATGTTCCTTTAATTAGATTCGCCACAGGAACCACATCCAGTTTCCTTGTTTAGTCAAGTCCACATCCCCTTCTCTCTCAGCCAAAGCAGTCCAGTACACTATCAAACACACTCACCTGACCAATGCCTTGACAGCGAATCGGACCACAGTGGAGAGCAGGAAGAGAGGGGTGACCAGGATGTGGAACAACGCCAGAGCTGCGAAGGCCTCAGAAGGAGTGGGACCGGTTTCATTGAGGCAGTCATGCGTCACAAACGTCTACAAGACAAGATTATAAGTTCATTAACCCTTACAGATATTGACGAATGATATTAAAGTGGAAGAAAGCAGAAAAAAACAGCACATAGAAGGTTTAATGTAGTTACAAGTTTGTAAACAAGCGTGGTAAAATTGTCTTACCGCAAGAACGGCAGCGATGGGAATAGCAGCATTCATGAAGACTGCACAAAGAGAGGAAACAGGTTTTATTGCACCTATACGGGCTAAAAGTGAGTGATCTGGTATACGTTATAAACTACATTATGCAGGGCTCCTATCAAGATACATGATAGAGAGATTTGGTAACTGTTCACCAAGATAAGTCGTGTCTTTTTACCAATACCAATAAAAACAAAGGGACCTATTTTTTGCAATCACACACAAATGCTATCGACATAATTCAAACTCAAAGTCACGGATGTTGTTCTCATCTTACTGGACATGGATGTGTAGAAAGCAAAGGTCTTGAGGCTGGTGAGCTCTTTGCCTCTGGTGTCCTCCACGCTGTCACAGAAGATATTCTCCCAGGCGTACAGCTTCAGCAGCTTGATGCCCTTTAATATCTCTGTGGTCGTTTTCAGACGATCTGTAGAGTGCTCCTGAACGAGACAACAGAGGATAGAAAACGATGTGTTAATCTATTGCATATGTTACGAAACAATAATGCATTTATATCATGAAGTTCTGTGCTTTATGATGCATTTCAAAGCAAAATGATTATATAAGTCTACTGCTTACCAGTGTGCTTTTCTGTGTGTCTGCCAGCTTCGTAGCTATGAGGTACTGGACTGGAGCCAGCAGGACTATGACAGTTGCTCCCACCAAAGCACTGTAGCCCAACAAATAGTAGAGCAGGATCACTCCCATCACGATCTGCAAAAGACAGAGACAAGTCTTCACTTGAAATATCACTACAAGGGATTAA
This sequence comes from Sebastiscus tertius, assembly GCA_916701665.1. NCBI lineage: Eukaryota > Metazoa > Chordata > Actinopteri > Perciformes > Sebastidae > Sebastiscus > Sebastiscus tertius. The sequence continues at coordinate 12,992 of CAKAOH010040175.1, read as the reverse complement.
ATATGGCCAGACATGTATGGAGGTCTGGTTCAACCTACCTGTACAGGCATGGCCCACAGGTTGGGGCAGAGGAAGAGGAACCACATCAGCTGGTTGGTCTCTATAGCGACCAGGTTGTTGATCTGCCCCAGCGTCATCTCCCCCATAGACATGTTGGAGGTGGACAGACGCAGGATTTTGTTGTAGATCATCGCCTAGTTAATGAAACAGACAACATGTACACTATGTTTGGAATGTTTTCACCGCTTTAGCTCGCCGTCAGACAGCCCCTTTCTGATGGGGAACTGAAGCCATTATCTATGCTCTCATCTAAGCCACCAGACTCCATTGACAAAAACAGTAATTTTACCTCACAGAAGGAGTTGCTGGTCTACTGCTGCCTTGATCCGTTAGTTTGTTTGTGTTATTGCGTGACTTTGGTGAATCTGAACTATGTGTGTACTGCATTGATACCACTTCACTAGTCATCATAATTTACTTTATCACATTTATATTGCATGCTACATTTCAGTACTATACTGTAAATTATTTCATACTATATTGCTACGTTTCACCTTATATTATATTCTCTATAAGTACTACATCATATTTCTAAATCAATACAGATGAACACTAAGTGTAATTACTTAATCACATTATATATTATTCTGGTGTATGCTGTTATAGCAGATGGTATCATATTACTCCATATACTTTACTTTGCTTCTACTAATCACACCAGTACGTCACTTTGCGTGAGACGGAACTGCACTTAGTGCACTTAAACCCTTAAACTTAAACTTTCAGGGGGGCGTTTGCATGGATGACCATCGCTGATTGGTGAAACACACACACAGTGCCGCTGATTCAATTTGTGAACCACTTCATTCATAAAAGAAGGAAGTACTTTAGTATTGATTTAGAACCATTTTAAGACAAGGGGAGAACATCTGTTTGTTTGATAACATTAAAAGTAAAGTTAGGCATTGCTGTCGGCTTCCTGACTCATTTAAAAAAGAGCGAGGGTGAGCAGTATTAAGAAGAGCATAACATAACGGAACATAACAAAGAGAGACCGCTGCAAAATGAGAGAATATAAGTTATTTTTGGATTAATTTACGTCGGTTACGTTAAGCACAAATAACCATCAATCACTTTAAGAGGTTAATTAAAAATCAATACAGCGTTTCGGAGAATCGATATAGTATTACAAAACATAATATCGTGATACTCGTGCATTAATATTTTCTGACACCCCTATTTCATATTGCACGAGGCGCAATAAAACCTGTATGTAAACCTCCAAACTGGTCGTTCCCTCAGCGTTTTAAATGATCTGCTGTCAAATCAGGTGGATGATGTTTGTATGAGGATGAAATTAGTTTGTCTTGGACTCTGAAACGTTAGATCACTCATGTCGAGCTTTTCAAAGCAACACCTGAGTATGAAAACAAAGCGTCTAAACTCTAAAGTGTCCATGATGTTTGACTCACCAGCAGGGCTCCTCGCAGGTTGATGCCTGTTTCTATGGTGACGTAGTAAGAGGCCTGCAGGAAGGTCCTCTGAAGGACTAAAGCCAGGAAGAGAAGCACCGCCAGGACCGAGGTGTTCTGCAGCAGCTCAGTGGAAGACATGAAGTACACGTCCAAATACGTCCCCTATAACAAAACACACACAAGATTAATACAGGGAGTTATATCATTTTTAAAATAAAAGAGATGTACAGATGACCGGTGACCTGCCGGTCAGTCTCATTTATATGATTTTTTGCGGTCAAATTTACAACCATGTGCAACATTGCTCTTCCATTTTTAATTCAGATGTATTGTACATACTTTTATAGTATTTTTTTTCATAATATTATTTGATTATTCTATATTTATGTTTTTGTACATATTTTTATTGTATTTTTTCATATTTTATTGTATTTTTCTTCTATTTTTTATTTATGTTTCTAATTTTATTTTATATTTATGTTACTTGTACATATTTTTTATAGTATTTTCATCTATTTTTTATTTATGTTTCTAATTTTATTTTATATTTATGTTTCTTGTACATGTTTCTATAGTATTATTTCATGTTTTTATTATATTTTCTTCTATTCTATATTTATGTATCTTGTACATATTGTTATAGTCTTTTTTCATATTTTTATTGTATGTTTCTTCTATTCTGCATTTTTTTTCTTGTACATATTTTTATAGTATTGTTTTCATATTTAATTAAATTTTTCTTCTATTCTATATTTATTTCTTGTACATATTTTTAGAGTTTTTTTTCATATTTTAATGTATTTTTCTTCTATTTGTATTTATGTTTCTAATTCTATTCTATATTTATTTCTTGTACATATTTTTATAGTATTTTTTTCATATTTTAATGTATTTTCCTTCTATTCTTTATTTAGGTTTCTTAATGTTTTGCAAAACTTGCATTTATTTAAAATTTTAATTTCTCTTACTGTTTATGTTACACACCAAAGCAAATTTGTGTATGTGAAAACCTACTTGTCAATAAACCAGATACTGATAAAACCCCTCCTGGCACTGTGAATGAATATGTATGAATATTTATAGACATACATACTATGTGTATAAACAGGACGCACACACACACACTGTAGAAGCAAAAAGCTCAGTGTGACGCTCAGCAGACCTTCCTTCTGTATTAGAGTGTGAGGTGAGTGGAGAATTTTCCATGTCACTCAGAAATGCAACCCTGCTCTGCTCTTTATCTCTGCTGCCCATTATACCCACTTTAATAGGCAGGCACGGACCCGGCAACATCTAACATCCAACATTAACTTTAACAACATCCAGCCAAATGGACTCAATGTTAATACACTGCCATTACAGAAGCATCTGCTCTGCCTCCGCTACCACCTCTGGCTGTATCATAACCTTTGGAAGAGGAGCCAAGATGGATTTAAGAGGAGTCGATATCTGTGATCAGCTCTGCCAGCGTTTCTTTCTTCGCCAAATGGACCGGCTGTAAAAGTGTCTGCTTTCTCTCTGTGTGCTACACCCTCTTCATTGAGCTGTCATGGCTAGGTACTAATGTTTTGTGTTATAGTCAGTGGGCAACCTCCGGGTCTGAAAAGTGAAGCTTTGCATTCTTTCTAACAGCCAGAAGGGGGCAACTCCTCTGGTTGCAAAAAGAAGTCTGAAATTCCTAGAAAGCGGGGACATTTATATCATTCAATAGCTTCGTAGATGGCGGTCGGCGTGCTCCTAGTTTGGAGAAACAGACAGGAGTACCGGCGCCGAAGCTAAGCAATGTACTGCTGTGGATGCTATGTTAGTTCAGCTCCGAAAGGCACACAATAAGACAAACAAACTAACCGATCGATGCAGCGGTAGACCAGCAACTCCTGTGTTCTGAGAGGTAAAATTACTGTTTTTGTGAATGGAGTCTGGTGGCTTTGACAACGATAACAACGGCTTCAGTTCCCCGTCAGAAAGGGATGTCTGATTGGCGAGGTAAAGCGGTGAAAATATTCTCAATAAAACGTACACCTAAACTGATATTGATTTTTTTTTAGGGGGCTAAAATATGTTTTTCTGCTGCTCCCGTCCTCAACCGCTTTACGTCGCCGCCAGACAGCTCTTTCCAACGGGTAATTGAAGCCGTTATATCGCTCTCTTCAAAGCCACCAGGCTACGTTCACAAAACAGTAATTTCACCTCGCAGAACACGGAGTATACATACAACCCCACGTCAAAAAATCTGAACTAACCCGTTCTATTTGCACAGCTAACGATGACTCAGCTAGCGCTAGCTTCACATTATTCATAACCTTATTGATTAGCTTACTTTGGTAACCTACATCACTGCTTTTTGCTAACGGCTGAGTGAAAGTTTCCATTTGAAAAACACGTAAAAGAATGCAGATGGACCCGTCCTTTAAGGTTGAACTTCTGTTTAGGTGAATGTTAGGGTAAAGGTTGGGGTTGGGCATGTAGTTGTCATGGTTACAGTTATGTTTAGTGAATGTATTACATCAACAAGGAGCCTCCTCAAATGTATAAAACTACAAGTGTGTGTGTGTAATGTAATTTCAGCACCAGAGCATTATGACATTAGACATATTATCATATCAGACACAGCACCATTCACACACTTAGACACACACATACAGTACTGGTCTGGTGGTGACAAGATGACTGCGACCCACGCCTTGGTGACATCACACTGGGAATGAGTCATTCATTGGTTGGCTGGACCTCCCAACATCACAGACAGGCAGCGACAATATTTGTGTGTGTGTGTGAAGTGTGGACGACCCACAATGTTGCACCCAACTTTTAATAAAATTATCTTATGTAAACACTTAAAACCAGACTCTGGTGCCGTTGACGGCTTCAGTAACATGATCAGCGCAAAACACGGGTTTAAATTTCCAAAGTGAATTCTCTGAAGGGAAATCAATGACGTTCAGCTTTTCACACTGTCGCCTCAGTCACACACCAACTGGCCTCTTTGGCTCACACAGACTCATACGTGCATCTACCTTCAGCTTGTCTGGCGGTCCAGCTTTATCAGGGTTCTGCTCAGCGTTCAGGTACTTTACGATGCCAGATATGCAGAGCGGCCCGGCGAAGCCCAGAAGGTCGGCCAGGTAGCGGAAGGTGCTGCTGAGCAGGATGGGACGACCAAACGCTCGATACATGGAGCGCCAGATTGACGGGGCGCGGTTCGGATCCTCAGCTGTCTGTGTGGCGTAGAAATTAATGATACTGTCAACAGTCAGAAAATCAAACTGCATTAGTGTTAAATCAGTTCGTCAGAAAATAAAACTGCATTAGTGTTAAATCAGTTCGTCAGAAAATCAAACTGCATTAGTGTTAAATCAGTTCGTCAGAAAACCACGCTGCATTAGTGGTAAATCAGTTCTGGGCCTCCATCTGCTCACCCTTTGATCCTCGTAGGCGTCTTTGAGCTTCAGGTAGTTGGTGAGAGCTCTCATGGCGATGGGCAGCTTGCCGATCTTCTTCAGCTCTATGGGTCTCTTATGGGCTCCCATGATGAGAGGATTCATCCACCAATATGTTGCCTAAAAATGGGCCAACAATTTTTACCATTTACTCCGCTGCCAATTAATATTTGATATTGATTATGAGACCTAAACATTAAAAGACAGTTTAAAGTTTTTACATCAGATTATCTTGATGGTATCATTAATTGTTTTGAAAATGTAAAAAGTGTATCCCAGTGTATTTGTGTCTACCTTGGACAGCAGGTTGACAAACGGCTGCAGAAAACGAACCCCCAAATCCTGTAAATCCTCCGGTGGTTTCACCTTTTGGGGGTTGGCAAAGAACACGTATTTCTACAGGGAGAGAAAGGGACAAAATTAATCTACTATAAAGGTAGGACTTCATAACGTAACATTCATAATGTTGAAATTCAAATTCGAAATCAACATTTGAATGCTGCGCAACTTTTTTTGCACGTCTATTCATCCTGTTTAAACCTGGTATTTCTGTACATTATTATTAGTATTATACTAACTCCAGAGCGTTGGAAAGTTCAAAAGTCAACATTTATTGAAAAACACATTTTCATCTAACCAGATATTCTGCTTCCATCCATATTTGTTGGCGTTTAGCCTTTCAAAAACAACATTTTCACTGCTGTCAAATAACTGTTTGCTCTCCCGCTTGATGCACGCAAAGGGAGGCACGCACTGATGAGTTATATGTACATTAAAGATAGTGATTTAATAAAAAAAAAAGACTCATTTAATCCGATGAATCATGTTATT
>CAKAOH010040174.1:1179-11938 GCA_916701665.1 Sebastiscus tertius | reverse complement strand
GCTGGTAATATATATATATATATATATATATTACCAGCATTTGGCTGGTGATTGGTGCTAATTTCCAACCCTGCTTGCAAGGAGTTGCGATATTGCAAGATCACGCAATTGCACGAGAATGGCTACCGCGGTCGGAACGGTATTGCCAAATCTCTACCGGTGGACACATTTCTACCAAGACATGGTGTATATATGTATATATCATCAGATCGCCCAACCCTAATGCTTTCTAATGTGGACTTTTGAAAAGCTTGTCAATGCTCTACTTCTTGTTGGCCGTCAATATGACCTTTGGCCTGACTGTTGCTCCTGGCCTCTGTGCTAATTTTACTGGTGTTCACTCGGTATGAGCAGCAGATGCAAAATTTGACCCCTCCCCTTTGCAGCTGCTGTATTTTTAAGGATATAATTTCTGCTTTCATTGCATCATTAATTGCTCACGAATGATACTGCATGTCAGCTGTGAGGCTCACTGAATGCTCCGGTTTGTCATCTGAACCTCAAAGGATTTTGCGCTTTTAGAAAGACACAGATTGCCAAAGGCTCGTGGCAGCTTTTTGTACCTGGTGAGGGTCATAGATATGCAGGGTTCTAATTTTGTGTAGTGGAAATGTTGGTGAATGTTATGATTGATTTGAGAGAAATATGAAACCCTTCCAATGTCATTTCAGCTCACCAACCAGCTACCCCCAGGACAATGCTGGAAGGTAATACAGCAAACTAACACAAAGCCAGTTTGTGCATTATTGCAACAACTGCAATTTAATGACCTGCCTCTGATTCTTTGTAGTATTGACTCATTGTATAAATATCTGCCCGGATGGGGTTTTCTGGGTCTCCACCATCATGATTCATGTGTACAAAGTTTTGATTGATGCAATCCCCCCCCCCAAAAGTTACTAGATGTTTTTGTATATTTTTTGAAGACATGACATGACATCATCTGATGTAGTACTTTAATGAGAGACATCTGTTGCGTGTTGATTGTTCTACTTTTATTTCACCTTCTATTCCTCCAACAGCCGTTCTCCACACCGTGAGAAGAAGAAGAACAAGGTGAAGAAGTACTGGGATGTCCCTCCACCGGGATTCGAACACATCACTCCCATGCAGTACAAAGCCATGCAAGGTAACCATCCCAGTTTTCTCTTTGTATTTGATGGGTTTTTAATAGGCTTTCTAGTTTCAGAGTTGAAAAATTGTTTTGTTGTTACCCACAGTAGTTATTGCAACCTTACCTTACTGCAGCACATCAGTAGTATGCACATCAAGCTATGGTATGGTTAGAGTAAAAAATAAAATTAGATTGTTGAATGATTCCTGTCTTTGGCTTTGCTCTCTAGCTGCAGGCCAGATCCCAGCCACAGCCCTCCTACCGACCATGACTCCAGATGGCCTGGCTGTTACTCCCACCCCGGTACCTGTAGTGGGCAGCCAGATGACCCGGCAGGCCCGTCGGCTCTACGTGGGCAACATACCCTTTGGCATCACAGAGGTGAGGAAAAGGACGGCATTTGGCTTTTAAGTCGAAGGTTATAAGCCTGTTAGATTTCTTAATGTGACCATTTCATCCTTGTATTTTTACTATGGCCGTCAATCGATTAAAATATTTAATTGCGATTAATTGCACAATTTTTATCTGTTCAAAATGTACCTTAAAGGGAGATTTGTCAAGTATTTGATACTCTTATCAACATGGGAGTGGACAAATGCTTGCTTTATGAAACCCTCACAGGTACTGCATTCAAATCATAACATGGCAAACTCAAGCCCAAAAGGCAACAACAGCTGTCAGTGTGCTGACTTGACTTGCCCCAAACTGCATGTGATTATCATAAAGTGGGCATGTCTGTAAAGGGGAAACTCGTGGGTCTGGCATATTTTGAGGTCAGAGGTCAAGAGACCCCTTTTAAAATGGCCATGACCATTTTTCCTTGCCAAAGTGTAGTGCAAGTTTGGAGTGTTATTCAACCTCCTTCGTGACGAGCTATGGTATGGTTGATACCAATGGATTCCTTCGGTTTTCTAGTTCCATATGATACCAGTATCTTCACTCTATCTTTAAAACTGAGCCCGATACAACTTCCGAAATATTAATTGCATTAAAGAAATTAGTGGCGTTAAAACAAATTTGCGTTAACTTTAACAGCCCTAATTTCACCACGACTTGAAATAACCTGGTTCCTTAATTCCCCCCCTCTCTCTCTCTTCTGTGTAGGAGTCCATGATGGACTTCTTCAATGCCCAGATGCGTTTGGGTGGTCTTACTCAGGCCCCTGGAAACCCTGTCCTTGCGGTACAGATCAACCAGGATAAGAATTTTGCCTTCCTTGAGGTGAGATAATATTCCCATAAACATGTCATTTGCTCTGCCTGGATGTATCTAGCAGTTTAATCACCTCTAATTTTGTTTCTGTGTAGTTCCGTTCAGTGGACGAAACTACACAGGCAATGGCCTTTGATGGCATCATCTTTCAAGGCCAGAGTCTCAAGATTCGTCGTCCCCACGATTACCAGCCTCTGCCCGGCATGAGCGAGAACCCCAGTGTCTATGTGCCTGGTACACAGCCAATTAATGGTTTTTAACCCTAAGTACTTGTGGCATAATTCATGAGTAATCAGTAATACATACATCACAGGAGGTTTGCTCTCTGTGATTCTCTGTTTTATGTATCTTACTGTTGTCTTCGGATCTCCTGCAGGTGTGGTCTCCACAGTGGTGCCGGACTCTGCTCACAAGCTCTTCATTGGCGGCTTGCCCAACTACCTGAACGATGACCAGGTCAGTATTTCTGCACGAAAAGGCTTTGCCTCCAAACTGGGCCTCCACACTTCTACTGTACAACACATTTATATTCCATTCCAAAAACAGTATTAACTACCCTAACCATAATTATTAGTTTTGGTAGACTATATTAGTAGAAAAGTCCACCATATCATACTTTGGTCGGGAAATGAAGTGCCCCAGATTACCTTGCGAATCATGCCCTGCTTTATCAAATTGTACACACTGACACATGAAATATTAGTTGTTGTTTTTTTTTATTTTCACCATTATTGAAACATGAAAACAAAGTGACAGATAAAACATTGATGGAGAAATGATAAGAGAAGAAGAATGATGATGTGCTTTTATGCTTGTAGCAGTGCTATTAATAGCAACACTAAACTTTGAGCTGTTTTGTTCACGTGATGGGAACGTGTGGAATCAGTGGAAATGTTTTAACTCTTCCGCCACTCTTTTGTGTCTCAGGTGAAGGAGCTTTTGACGTCATTTGGCCCTCTGAAGGCCTTCAACCTGGTGAAGGACAGCGCTACAGGCTTATCTAAAGGATATGCCTTTTGTGAATATGTTGACGTCAACCTTAATGACCAGGTAACCGATGCTACAGAAAAAAAGCTGTCAAAATGTATTTTGATGGTCAGACAATTTTTAATGAACACTGATTAAATACCACACTTTCATAGTTGTTTGGATTTTTTAAATTATAATTAAAACCCTTGATATTGTTACAGGCTATTGCTGGGCTGAACGGCATGCAGCTGGGAGACAAGAAGCTCCTGGTGCAGAGGGCCAGCGTGGGATCCAAGAACGCCACTCTGGTGAGTGTCCAAAGGCTGGACAGATGACAGCAGGGTGGTGGGAGGCTGGATTCTCTCTTAGAGTGGCTAAAATGGAAGAAGACACATTGCTGATTAAATCTACTGTACAGATGTATCTGACACTCTCACACTAACAAGTGCACAGAGGGTGCTCTGTCAGAAATCAATTACTCTCTGAACTCACCCCTTTCGATTTGAACACATTATTTTACTACATGTAAACCTAATGTGAGAGTGTGTTAGAATGTGGCTTGATTAACCAGAATGACCAACCATTCAAAAGACGGGGGCCTGTGAAGTTGACCCATATTGGACGACCACCTCACATAAAGATACAGATATTTTCTTCAAAAATAAGCAAGTACGGCTCTCTGATTATCGGAAAGCTAACAAACAAAGTCATCCACAATTTCAATACTTTTGGTCCTAAATAAATAAATATGCAATTTGGGCATTTTTTTGGTCCTTAAATCTTTATTGGTGAATGATGTTTCAACAGAAAATCATAGGCAACATTAAGGCAATATTTAAGGATTGGGTTGGTCAGTCATGTGTTACACTGACCAACCCAACATATTACTTAGAAGTCTGCTGTGGCTCAATTGATAGTGGGCACAACATGGAAACTTCACAAGATGTAAAGAATTGTCTATCCTATAACATACTAAGAAATGAGGAAAAGGTTGTTGTTTGTTTTTGCAAATTAATGTTTTAGGACAAAAAGTTACCTCATTTGAATATTTATTTATTTTGGACCAAACGTAATGAAAGCGGATAACCTGGTTTATAAGCTTTCTGATAATCGGAGAACTCTACTGATGTTTATTTTTGAAGATATGTGTCTTTAGTTGGAGTGGGGGTCCAATAAATATGAATCAAGCCACGTTTCAACATACTAACGTATGTTTACATGTAGGAAAATTTGTTCAAATCGAAAGGGGTGAAGTCAGAAAGGGATTTCTGACGGAATGCCCCACATGTAAACTTTTCCTGTTCAGTAATTTATATTTGCAAAGCAGTCCGAGAAAATATTTTGCATACGCATCAGCTATTGAATACTATGAAACTCAGTCTGTTCCATGTGTTGCGTAATGAATTTTAACCTGACTTTTAAACTATTAGCCATTAGCTTTACTGTAGGCAGCTACAGTGCACCCACTTTCTCTAACATTCATGATAAATGATGTGTATTATGATATCACAGAAAGCAACCTAAAAATGTGATGAGGCACTTTCACTGTTATTTGTCCTGTACTGTGTGTAAGATTAATACTAGTGAAAATACTCATGTATGTATTTTCATATGAAGAGGGATATGGTGTACTGTATCCATATTCTGAACCAGCAAGAAGTTGTAACATCAGTAAATTTCAAATTAGTCAGATAATCAAAGCAGCATGAAGCTGGTTACAAAATCAGTTATTAAAAGCCGTTTAAATAGTTGGTTAACTTAAATCTGTAAACTGTCTAAAGGTTAAGTGAGAACGTGTTTTGTAGTTTATGTGAATAAATACTGTGGCAGGAGTCTTCATTATATGAAGATGATAAATATGACATATCTTCTTTTCACCTCTGTTTCTCAGTTAGGTCTATATTGAATGACATTGTAGATGTCTCGCAGCTAGTCATAATACTCAGAGCCTGTTGTTATGTAAAGCACGCCATTGACCCTGTTGTAACCGTTCTGTCTGTCCTTGCAGACAAGTATAAATCAGACCCCAGTGACGCTGCAGGTGCCGGGTCTGAACAGCTCAGTGACTCAAATGGGTGGCCTGCCCACTGAGGTGCTGTGTCTGATGAACATGGTGGCCCCAGAGGAGCTGCTGGATGATGAAGAATATGAGGAGATTGTGGAGGACGTCAGGGACGAGTGCAGCAAGTACGGCCAAGTTAAGAGCATTGAGATACCTCGACCTGTGGACGGCCTGGAGGTTCCTGGCACCGGCAAGGTAGGAAATGTTGTGTTCAGGGGTGTCACGATTCAATTTTAAGGTCACGATTCAATTTGCCGTTGAGACTATGGGGTTTTGATTCGTAAAGATCAACAGATCATTTGGTTTTATGCCCTCACAATTGTCATTTACATTTTCAAATTGTTGTTTAAAAAGAGAGGCTACATGGTATCAAGCGTGATATTTTCTTTGGAATGTACCACACTAAGGCCTTATGGTCAAATTTAAATAATTAATTTAATATGTAATAAGAATAACATATTTCACCAGTCAATTGGGAACAAACTGTCAAACAACAAAAAGAAGATCCACTAGATGGCAGGAGGGTACTTAACAGCTTGAGTTTCTCAGAGTTTGAGGTACACTTGAATGCACCACAAAGTCCCTGTCGGCACCCCCATGCTTACAAAGTGATGCAGACACACAATCGATTTAAGCGGAGATACCACAACTGACATCGGCGAACAGTTCGATGAGCGCTGCTTTATTTGGTTGCTGCAGTCTCTAAATCTTCTGCAGCCTACAAACTGTAGTTTTTTGTCAACGACACGTTCGTTGTTTACATAACTCACGGGGAAGGCAAAGTGTTGCCACACTGGTGACCTCAGGGTAGCAGGAGGATTTTCCATTTCTGTTGTTTCTCTGTCATCTCCGACTCTGGCAATGGCCACGGTGTCTCAAAGTGCAGCTTCAGGCTACTGGTAAGATACGCTGTGTTGATTTTAGCTGCGGACTACCGGTAGGATACGCTGTGTTGTCTTTAGCTGCGGACTCCCGTAAGATAAGCTGTGCTGTTTTTGAAGTGTTGTTTTTTTTCCTTCGGACGCATGCAACTAAGCAAGGGTGGAGAGAAAAAAAAAATACTGGGTGAATCGCCAATCCTGCTTTTGACTTCAGTAGTCGAAATCAAAAGCTCATTTTGATTGATTTTTGATTTAGAATTGAAATCGTGACACCCCTAGTTGTATTTGATTTGTCGTGAGTTAGGTTCATGAAAAATGATGTCATGTTATACACTCAGTCATGATTGTAATTGTAATTTTTTTCACTCTCTTTCTTTGCAGATCTTTGTGGAGTTCATGTCCGTTTTTGACTCCCAGAAGGCCATGCAAGGGCTGACAGGAAGGAAGTTTGCCAACAGGGTGGTGGTGACCAAATACTGCGATCCAGACGCTTATCACCGCCGGGACTTCTGGTAGAGGAGGCATGAAGATGTGAGGGGTGAGGGGAGGGAGGGAGGGAACACGTATCGCCCATTTCCAAATCAGCCCCCTGATTGATTTGGCAGAGCAACATTTCAGGTAGATCTGAGAGAATTAATCATTTGACAAATGGCTTTGGGCATATCCAATTAATCATTTGAGATCTACCTGAAATGTCCAGTAGTTAAAACAGATATTTGGAATTGGAAATGGAGAAGAATGGGGAGGGTTTATATTCAGGCCATAACAGAGGGGGCTAGGTTTGGGTGGGGGGGGTGTAGCTGGGTGGGTAGGGGGAGGCAAAGTTTTTTGAGAAATGTGTGTAATAATAGGTTCAGGGCGGGGTCAACAATTTTTATACTTTGTGAGACAGGGATGTCGTTTTGGGTGGGAGGGGGGTGCCACACTTTAAGGTTTGTATTTAAATGGAGACAGCCTGTTTTAAGTACATTAGGAAGGAGTTGCAGGGAACTAACTGGACTGTTCTGATGGAGAAAACAGGAGTGTTTATTTGTGAGAGGGAGATGTGGGGGAGATGGAGAGGAAGATGAGGGCATTTTGTCTGACCATCTAATCTATATATACAGTAGCTGTAACATCCACTTTCGTTTGGCCACCATCTTTAGAAAGGCGAGAGGAGACTCCTCATTTTTAATTTTCTTTTCTATTTTTTTCATTTCTTCATGTTCCTTCATTTTTTTTTTATCAGACTGCTGCCCCCCTCAGGACGATTGTAAGAGAATATGTTGTCTAATTGGACTCTATCTGAATGTCAACTGTAATTGTTCCAATACTGTGTGTAGCTTCACTGATTTGAGCTGTAGTATCACCTTATATTCAGGCCGCAGAATAACACGAGCTGCAGAAAAGAACATTTTCAATTATTCCAGTTTTGAGTTTCTTTTTTTTTTTTCTGTAACTTTTTCACGTCCATCTTTTGTGCACAGCTTTTAACAGGTGAGGTTGTTTCGTCTCAGCAGTTAGGTCCTAATTTAATTCAAGAGTAAATAAACAAAGGAAGATGGGGAGAGGCAAAAAGATTGGTGTTTCATAGGGGATTCATCTCTTCCTTACCAAAAAGCCTTAATGTTATTACATGTCAATTCGTTAAGGAAATAAATTTGGCTTGCACCTCTATAAATTATGTCTGTATGTTAATAGATGTCACTATCTTGTCCTTTAGCCTTGCATCACTAGTTCTAGTTTTTTCCCCATTTCCCCAGCCGATTTGTTGGACCCGGGTTTTTTTGTGCAACGTCTCACCTCTTTGACAAGACCAAATAAACACTTCGCTAATACCCACGACTCATGTTGTACTGCAGAGTGAAACCAAAACCACACAATTTCTCTGTTCTGTCAACTTCCAGCTTGATTTATTTAAGAGACAAACTAGATAAATTGGTCGGCGTTGGCTTGTCCTCACTAAATAATTAAATCTAATACTGTAATGGCTCGTTTTAGACATTTGGGCTCTCTGGAGATGTACTAATAAATGAAAGTCTGCAAACGAAGACGTGCTATCATACACCTAACTAAATTTCAACGAACAAAATCATTTCACATTTTCGTGAGGTAGTTTGGAAATTAAAAACAGTCTGTATGTACTTGGACAAAGTCTGCTTTTCTCTCATCTCCCTCATCTTCTGCCCTTGATTCTCTGAGGACCACATGTTCACACTGTACGGGCCTGAGGCGATGCTTTCATTTGGGTTGCTTAAAACAGCGCTGAAGAGAGATTGTGTCAGTGATAACACTTATGAGATGTTACTCCTTACTTTCTGAAATCTGCTTTCTCAGTGTCACTGTGTCATTTAATTTTTTCTTTTTTCTCACTGGAAAAAAAATGTGATTTCTTAGATGATTTAAAAACCTAAAACCACATTTTAGTTTCTAAAAAGCAAAACAGTCTTTCATTTGTCCAACTTGTTTTCAAATGTTGATTAAAAACTGAATTTACATGATGTCTTTCTTCTTTATGCGTCCTCACATATGCGCGCCCAGATCCACCCACCAGGCTGCAGCACACTTTAATTCAACCAGCGAGTGATGACATTCAGTTAATTATGTAGATGGAGCTGACTGGAGTCACATCCATGCAGTTTCATTCAGCAGAATGTATCAAGTCCTGTAGTTAATGATAATGTCCGAATGATGGAGCTACACCACAGTAACAAAAAGGTACTCCATTAGTTTTTTTTCCAAATTTCTTTAGTAATACGTCATCAATATATTACTTCTTATACAATACTATGACTTATTTTTTTCGTCATACTATACTATGACTTTTTATATTTTAAACATATTTTACCATGACTTTAAAATCATTTTTGACATACAATACTTGGACTTTTTTTCAACATACTGTACAATGACATTTTTTTCGACATTATACTATGACTTTAAAATCTTTCGACATACTACACTATGCCTTATTTTTTCAATATACTTTACTGTGACTTTATTTCCTCAACATACTATGCTATGACTTTATTATTTTTTTGACACACTACACCATGATTTTTTTTAAAAATTTTGACACTACAAAGAATTTTTATTTTTTCAAGTACTATACTATGACTTTCTTTCAAGATACCATACAATGATTTTTTTTCTACATACCATACTTTGACTTTTAAATATTTTGTCGACATACTATACTATGACTTTTTTTCAACATATTATACTATGACTTATGTCAAATATAGTATAGTATGTTTAAAATATAAAAAGTCATAGTATAGTATGTCGAAAAATAATCACAGTATGTCGAAAAAAAGTCATAGAACAGTATGTTAAAAAAAATAGAAAGTAAGGTACTGTATGTCGAAAAAATAATAAAAAGTCAGTATAGTATGTAAAAAAAATAAAAAGTCATAGTATAGTAGGTCGAAAAAAAAGTCAGTTTAGTTATGTCAAAAAAAAATTCAAAAGTCATAGTATATTATATCGACAAAAGTCATAGTATTGTATGTCATAAAAATAATAAAGTCAATATAGTATGTCAAAAAATGTCATAGTATAGTATGTCAAGCAAAAGTCTTAGTACAGTATGTCGAAAAAGTTCATGAAAAAAAATCATAGTATCCCAGATAGCAAATTGACTCCGGTACGGATCCGCTCCGGAAGCATGTTAGGCTCCGGTACGGATCCGCAAAACGGGTCCGGATAGGAGTCCTCTTGCACAGCGGGACGGATCCGTAACAGATACGGATCACGGATCCAGACCGGATCCGGTCCGGACACTGCCCGTATCCGCTCATAAATGAGCTCATCCGGCCCGGATCCGATTCGGACCCGTTCATCAGGCGGCTCATCCGGCCCGGATCCGATTTGGACCCGTTCATGAAGTGGCTCATTCGGTCCGGACCCGTTCCGGACCCGTTCCGGATCCCTTATTAAAAATGGCTCTGGCCAAAACTAGCCACAGAAATATAAAAAATCTAGCTGACCAACATCTAGATTGCTCTATAAAAGCTTGAATACTTCTTATAACCAGTCATTCTTTATTATTAATAAAACATTCAATTAATTTAAAACTTGAAAAACTCTGAACCTATTCCTTTAGCCACTCTGTGGTTCTCCAGGTAAATGCTTTTACTGTGAAGCAGAAGTAGGACAATTGGGTTATTAGCAGTAACTTAATAGCTCTGCTACTGCTGTAAGAGAGCCAGCAGTTATGCTATATAGCATGTCGAAAAATTTCATGAAAAAAAGTCATAGTATAATATATTGAAAAAATAATAAAAAGACATAGTATTGTATGTTGAAAAAATAAAAAAAGTCGTATTATAGTATGTGGAAAAAATAATTAAAAAGTCATAGCATTGTATGTGGAAAAAAAGTCACGGTATACTATATCGAAAAAATAATAAAAAGTCATAGTATTGTATGTCGAACAAAAGTCTTGGTACAGTATGTCGAAAAAGTTCATGAAAAAAAGTCATAGTATAATATGTGGAAAAAATAAAAAAAAAAATCGTATTATAGTATGTGGAAAAAAAT
>CAKAOH010040173.1:0-13438 GCA_916701665.1 Sebastiscus tertius | reverse complement strand
GACCGTTGCTATGTATAACAGACCGTTGCTATGCACAACAGACCGTTGCTATGCACAACAGACCGTTGCTATGCACAACACACCGTTGCTATGCACAACAGACCGTTGCTATGCACAACAGACCGTTGCTATGCACAACACACCGTTGCTATGTATAACAGACGGTTGCTACATATAACAGACCGTTGCTATGTATAACACACCATTGCAATGTATAACACACTGTTGCTATGTATAACAGACTGTTGCTATGTATAACAGGCTGTTGCTATGTATAACACACCGTTGCTATGTATAACAGACTGTTGCTATGTATAACACACCGTTGATATTCTAAGTTCTGATGTCAGACTCAGGCGGACCACTTTTGTGTAAAATTATTAAGTAAATTTAAGTAAGTAGCCGTGCAATAAGCGGGATAATGTACAGCTAGCGGGTCATTGTTGTGAAATAAACCCCTTCAGGGCGATGCAAACCCCTGTCGGGGTTTATTTCACGACAATGACCAGCTCGCTGTACATTATCCCGCTTATTAGCCAGCTAACTAGCTGGCGAGCATGGATAAATATTTGAGTCAGTCCACATCGTCAAGTGACGCTAAGCCCAAACTAGCTAAATTGAAAAAAATATGACGACAGTCATATCGAGTGACAGCGACGGGAGACCAAAACGCGTCATGTGACTTCAGGTGCTAGCGAACGAAGTCAAGCTAAAGCTTGCCAAGCTAAAGCAACATCTGATTAGAAAGCATCCGGATCATCAGGACGAAAGAAAGTGGTGTTAACACGATTCAGACTGAAATGTTTATCACTGTCAACAGGTCTGAAGTATTTCGGTTGAAAAGTTTTAGAAAATAAATAGTTCCGGTGACATCTGAGAGTAAATTGTAGTAAGCATTACGCTTAATCGGTGTGACTCTTTAAGGGGTCCCTGGCCCCAAAAAGCTGCTCTAAAGCAGGGGTTCGGACGCATTTTGGTCTCCCCACTTTAAGAATCACTGAGGTTACATCCATGATCCCAATGCACCCAATTCCTAATATAACATTAGTGGTGCACACATTCACATTTTCTTTCCTTTTTTTGTGGAAATTTGGTTAAAATTTGTGCCACATTTGGATGAGAACTTGGCTACAGTTTTATTAGGCCTGTATACTGTGCACTAATAGACTTTTTAAAAATGGTTTCTCAATTAAGACCAGCTGTTGTTCAGCCATCCTACTTTTAATTTATATTGAGAAACAAAGTGTTCAGTGATGCTGCAACAGGAAGTCTAAATACAAAGTTTGTTTCTGCAGGACAGTCTCATGTGATTCTCTCGCATGAAACGATTTAAGTATTTTTTGGGGTAATATGTTTTGTCATTTTTTTCCCCACAGACAACGAGCCAAATTGCGGTAAGTGCTTTACTGTAGTCATACAGATGGTCTTTCATTCCTCGTTATACAGGCGTCCTGTTAAATTAAGGATCAAATTCAGAATGTCTAAATACTTTTAAGTTTAAGATTTGTGGCGAGCAAACCTTTGCTGTCCCGGCTTGCATATTATAAAACAGTCTCCCTCTGGAGGTCAGATCAGCATTTTAAATGTGATCCCAAAACCTGTTTCTTCTCAAAAGGCATTTCGTTGATGATACCCGGCTCTGATTTGTTCTTACTCTTTAACAATTTTTGCTCGTCTTTAATTCAAAGTGGCTATGATATTTCATAGTAGCAACATTTGGGTAGTGTTGGAGTTTCCTCATTGGCTGTTGCTCTTTCAAAAGGGAAAGGCAGGGAACAGTCCTTTATGCAACTGAGTCCGTCCAGCGCGACGCGTCTGGCTCACGAATCTGGGTCCAAGCTGTGAAACTAGGCGATCTAGTTCTAAAATGAAACCAGATTCAGTTGTGGCGTCGCCTATTTCTCTATTAAAATGTTTCCAGAAGTAGATTTTTGTGATTGTTTAGACAGAATAATAGAAAGTTTACGAGCAGACCGCCATGTTGTGTCTTGTTTGAAATGTCGAGCAGAAAATCAGGGACCAATCAGGTGCGACCATGATAGGGTACGTCACCGTTGGAACGGCCAGTTGAGCTTATTTTCTGCAATAAACCAAAACCCAATGGTACAATCCCATTGGCTTTTAGTGGAGGGAACCAGGGCGATGCTAACTTCCTGGTTGGCCTACAAAAATATTTCATCCCTGCAGCATGAAATATGTAGAACAATTTAGCCACAACTTCACAGACTAAACATATCAGCCATATACTCGGTTTTGACCGAGTCTTGTTTATTTTGAAATCCCACAGTGAAGAGCAATCTTAACATCTTTCCTCTATTCTTACAGGATGCTATGGTGATATTGATATTGGCTACATCTGCACTGCTGTATTTCTGAAAACAATATGGAAAGATCAGTAAGTCACACTCATTCTTTTCATTTTCCCCATTTAAAAGAATAGGTTTGCAAAAAGTCTGTCTCTGTACCGGTATGTGTAATGTTTAACAAGTTCTTCTTGCTTAAAAGATCTATGAAAAGATGCCTTACTGGGTGATGTGTCGTTTAGGTGCAAGTCGAGATAGGAGAGGACGCAACAGGCAAAAAACAAAACAATCCTGAGACGATGATGAGTCGGAACAATATGGGAGACACCGGCGACACTATTCGGCATAACTCACCAAATGAAATCCAAATATTTCTAATATAGCAGGTGCCTCCAATAAATCATCCGGGTTGATGACCCTGTAGCCAACTACTAACTAAGCTTAGCCATATGTATGTTTACTGTGACACTAACCGTCATTTAGAGTCAAATAGACCATAAAGCAGGGGATGCTTTAAGGCGGGGCTACCTTGTGATTGAAAGGTCGCTACCACGGTGTTGTCCGGTCTGGGAGTTGACCGTGTTTTCATCTTACAGCTTTAACCCTTTCGCAGTGTGTTTACAGTTCATCAAAGTTAACTGTAACATTTTTGGTTACCTAATAATGTCTTATTCAATGTTCAATTGTACTTAGCTACACCCTCTTGCATCACTTCTGGTTGCTAAAACCAAGATGGTGACTGCCCAAAACCAAGATAGTAACGGCCAATAACCAAGATGGCGACTGCCAAAAAACTCAAGGCAAGTTTATTTATATAGCACATTTCATACACAAAGGCAATTCAAAGTACTTTACATATATAAAATCAAGATAAAAGAGCATTAGAGTGTGTCTAAGCTGTGTAGCAGCAACAGAAAGTTTGATGAGCCGGCGGGGAGTCGGGTCAGTTCCCCCGGTGCTGGGGTTTGGACCCGCTGGCTGAATTCGAGCCATACGCTAACCGGAGGTCCGTCTCATGGAGCTGCCGCCAGCTCTCCTTCTCAGTCGTTTTCTTGTTTCTGCCTCTTTGGATTTAATCCAATAAACAAACTATAAAACGCACACGGACCACGGACGCATTATTGACAAGCCCTCGTGGCAGCTCTACTTCTTGGTCCTCTCATGTTGGACTGAGGACAAATGGTCTTGTTGTTGTGTTTTAAACTAAAATCCTTGCCAGATCAAACACCTTGCACCCATTTTAACAATATTTTAGTGTCAAAATGCCAAAAAAATTATAAAAAGCTATGCTAGAGTGTTTAATATGCTATGCTAGAGTGTTTCATATTGTATTCACGGTATGCTAGATGCAAGTGATCATGGATAATGTTGTGTTCTCCTCTTTGACCTCATGATGGCTCTGTTGTTACTCTAAATACAGACAATGATGAGTAATGGTACGTGTCCACAGGGGCGTTTTTTATCGCGAGGGATTGCCTCGCTTCCTAGCGCTGGACGCTTGGTGGGCTGTCATTAGACACAAGGCTCCTGATTGGACGAACGCTTTCCCTCCGTTGGCTGCTGCTCCCAGCTTTCAAACCGGAAACAACATGGAGGTTCGTTTGTAAACTTTCCTCTCTTATTTCACAAAAATAGTTCACTGAAATGTGTTTCTGAGAACATTTGAGGTGAGAAATAAACCACGCGGCTGAATCTGTCTTTATTTTGGATCAACAACGTTTGTTTTAAAAGATTTTTGGGAGTTTGGAGAGGCGGCGAGTCGCGTCGGACGCCCCTGATTTGCATAAAGTAGACTAGACCTCAACTTATTGCCAATGAGGAGCGGGCGTCGTGACGCTTTGTTTCTCGAATCGCGCTGCCACACTACCAGAATGCATTGCACGTCTGCTTACATAGACAATGAATGGGAAGCGTGGAAAGGAGCCTATGGATACGTACCATAACTTTTACTTTAGCTACTTTTACGGTCACGGTGACGTGATGGCCGTCGGGTTGAGTTGCAGAGCAGCATTTTCTTTGATATTTGAAGTTTTTTGATGACGGCAGCTCTGAGAATAAAGATGCACCTGAGGCACAAACCACGTTGCAATTAACACAAGCAAGTGATCAAATTGTTGATTTGTTAATGTTGATAATATATGTCATTCTTATATATATCCTTAATAAATGCCTTAATCGGCATTACATCCTATAGTCCCAGGGCACTATGAAGTTATGTAGGAATGTTTGAGCAAAGATTTCTGCTGTGTTTTCCATGAAATTATTGCAAACTTTCCATCCGTATCTTCCAACAATGTGACATAAAAATGATGCAGCTCTCTGACATGTGAACCTGATTTTGTAATATTCTCCAGAAAAATGTAAATGTAGGGGACAAGTTCAGAAGACGTTTTTAATATTTGTGTAGCTTTTGATACATTAGATCAGGATTTAATAAAACATCTCAGGGATAGAGTTGGTATCTCAGGTCCCGTCCAACAGAACCGTCTCCCTACATTTGAATTCTGCATTATCTAATAATAATAATCATGAAATAATTCATGAAACTCAAAGGCATTTTACACAGTTAGAAGGATCATAAATAAGAACATCATAATATATAAAACACAAAATGAATCACACATTAGAAGCAGTTCTAAAAAGATGAGTTTCGATTTGTGATTTGAAGGCTTTTATTTCCCTAATACACTGTTTTACTATTTTATTTCTATATTTGTTTTTTACTGTGTTGCTCTGGTTTAAGTGTTTTTACCGCCCTGTGAAGCACTTCGTTCTGAAAAGCACTATATCGTATATAAAATGTATTCATATTATTATTGTACTGTGATACCAAAAGTGAATTTTCACAAAGTGCTGAAACATTTTTTCTTACATTTTTAATCAAGGCCGGCCCTAGCTCTTTTTGGTGCCCGAGGTGAAATTCGTTTTTTGGTATTTATTATAATTAGGGCTGTCAAAGTTATCGCAAAAAAACTGTTTTAACGCCACTAATTTCTTTAATGCATTAACACAACTAACATGATTAATTTGTGATTAATCCGGTGATAAATCATGGACAATTTTGCCCTAATTATGATATAGATAAACAATTGGTCCCTGATATTCTTGGCTTACAATTTACTCTTTTATTAACAAATCAGTGCGGCTGGGCAGATGAAAAAGTGTGAGAAAGAGAGTTACAGGAGTGAAAAGTGTTTTTACTGTAGTAAACCAAACCTGGGATCACTGATTACTGATTAGGAACATACATATGCAAATTGGTTGTAATGTACAATGTTGTAATATGTGATTTTATATATTTTTTTTTCTGGAAAGCCTAACCAGGGACAAGGTCTGTGAACTGGCTACGGCTAGAAGTCCTATATTCATTGCATCGGTTGCACTTTAATTAAGTGTAACAAGGCCTACATGTATTGTCACTGTCAAATAAATTCATAAAATAAATAAAAATGTCTTTCTTTCTTTCCTCATTTGTTACCTCAATGCAGAAAATGAGGAAGGGCGCCCATTGGCATTTTAAAAAATATATATTTTTTAAAAAATTTTTTAGAGGGCGACCTGAAGGTGGAGCCCTAGACGACCGCCTATATTTCCTGTGCCTTAAACCGGCCCCCGTTTTTAATCATATTTACCGTTTCCTGCCTCATGAAATGATAAAACCATTAAAACATTTGAAGATGTGTACACAGACGACACATTTACGGTTTAGTTTAGATGTTATTAAAAATGGTTTGTTGTTGTTTTTTCCAGGAAGAATTTTACACATTTTATCCAACTTAAACTGCATAGCAACACAATATAGTGAAGTTAGAGACGCTCCGCTCACGGTGAATTGAACTTTTGAGACAGATTTTATTCACAACAGAGAGAAACTTCACTCAACAACCAAACCACAATAGTTTCCAGTCAACGCTGCGGAACACAACATATAGGTCATTTCACTAAATAAATGGGTCAAAACACTCACTCCTACCTATTCACCTGCACATACATTTGCTTTTTTTTTTTTTTTTTTTTTAAGAATTACAAGTCATTTTACAACATTTATATTAGATTCATATTTGTAGTACATGTTTGTTGGCCTTTACGTGGGTTTTAGAGCGGCCCAATGTCCTCTCTTTGTTTCCACTTCGTAGAAATAACACTGACCTAGTTTCAACAGGAATAATGTCACCACAACTGACCCCAAAAAGAACAAGAATATGAGAAAAGAATAAAAGTTGTTTGTGTCAGTAAAAGATTCACTAAAATCTGAGTTAAATTCTGGACGGAGATTAAATGTCAAATGGAAAAAAAACTAAAACATATCAACACAAGAGATGGACAAAGACTTCACACCTTCTAACGTTTGCATGACGAAAACCACAAACACCCTCCACTTCCTTTTGACACTTGGCAGCATTTAACACCACAATTATGTATTTTCTGTCCATCGCAATGTACAATCCAACATTTGTTTACCTCTAAGCAAGACTGTGCTGAGAGAAATACCAGTATATACAGGTATATTTGCATTATAAAAACTGAGAGTACACTTTAAAGTGTACTTTGATAAACTAAAAAGTGGGCTACAAGTAACTACTAAACTAACTGTAAAGTACGTAAAGAACGTAAAGTTCCAAGAAGTATTGAAGTAGTACACTTACAAGTATACTTCTAGTATATTGATATTAGTATAGTTATTTCATTAAGTATACTTGGGGGGAAAAATACTTGAACTTTACTTAAGTATACTGAAATAAACTTGGAGTACACTGCACAAACACAGCTAATCACAATGAAGCAACAAACATGACAAATCTTCCTTAAATGTTCTTTATTTACATCTGAATTTGTGTGTCCTGTGTTGTGTTTCAGTTCAGATAAAGTAAGTATTCAGCTTTAAAAGATAACAAACCCATGAAAGCATCATTTATATTTGATTCAGTGGTCAGATAATACAACAGGTGGTAAACATGGATCTCCAGGACATCCATGGTCCCATGTGATGCAGAATTTCTATACCACTTTTTGTACCACCAGTTTGTAGGACTATACAGCTATTTCCATGATGACATTGTGGCTGCCTCTTCTCTCTGCGACCGTCCGAGCTGCTGCGAGCAGAAAGAGATCAAGTTTCCATAAGGATAATAGTCAGATTTATGTCTTAATAATCAGTAATAATGATAATCGATGAAGGCTCTACTCAGATGGATTTCTAATCAGTGTTGATGGTAAATGTAGTCGATTGAAGCAAAAATGTTCCTGCATCCAGTGCCGTCATTTGGAGGTGGCAGAAAGAACTACCACTACTACTGCTACAACTGAGCCAAAGCAGATATAAATAACACAAAGCACATAGATTCTATAAAGGTTTTACTACAGATAGGACCAGGAGGACTCTCCATTTGGCCACTTGGATACCCAAAGTGTGCCAAATGGGTTTTCTACCTCTTGAAAGGGAATCTGGCTCTAAAATACTACTGATATCCACTACAGGAGGCGATGGGCACACAATGGAGCCTTTGGTCATGACGTTTACCCTGTGCATCATCACATTCTACCATTGTGCATCATCACATTCTACCATTGTGCATCATCACATTCTACCATTGTGCATCATAACATTCTACCATTGTGCACAGTATAAAATCTATATATAAAAAAATTGTACAATTTAGACTCCAAATGGAGTAGTTTTATTATAATAATGAAGTAAAACTAAGATAATAACAAATATGATCAATAACAATATAAATAAGATAACAAAAAAGAATCCAAAGTTAAGTATGTACATTCAATATAAAAATATTATAAAGTAAAAATACAATTTCTCTTGTGTTGATTTTGTAAATAAAATATTGAAATCATTGGACAAAATACACTTGAAGTGTTGTTTTAGTCACGTTAAGGCCTCGTCTTTTAGAAACTATTCAGTTAAAAAAAGACCACCACAGCATTTTATGAAGTTTTTAAAGGAAGTGTTTTAACACACAGCTCAGCCGAACCTGGTTCTCTGGGAAGCCGGATGTGATGGACAGGGATATATTTCACAGTGTTTTGGCCGACTCGGATATTCAACAGTATTTATTCCAGCCAGAGTGTACGGCCAAAGTAATGAAGCGGAGAGAGGACTTAATGACTTTAATGAACTATATATATTTACCACTAACACTGATTGGACATCAACATAAATGGTGGCGAATTTGAAGATGTGTGGTTTTCTTTTGTGTGCAACCTGTTAACCTGTTTCAGTGCAGAGATTGATTAGTAATTAAAACCGCCACCTGCATATCGTGTTGCAACATTGGGAGTTTATGTCTGACCTCAAAACCACCATCTGTCTCTCATGACAGCAGCATGATTCACTCTTCTGGCTCTAAATACTCCAATAGAACTGTGCTCTAAGCTCCAAGCTCACATGTTGTTGCAAGATGACAGAAATAACACATGATTTGGCATTTTTCTTTGATCGCCGTAAGAAACATGATGTTAGCTACTCTTACAGGAGCAACTGCACGTAAAATAACAACACAATATTAGACTAAATAATAATGCAGTGAAACAAAATGGCACCTCCACTTGCAGAGCAATACGTTTACTTAGAACATCTTTAGCATGCAATGTCTAGCAGGTGGACAACGTTTTGTTGCAAACTGCAATGAAAATGTATTAAGTCAC
Organism: Sebastiscus tertius; assembly: GCA_916701665.1. Lineage (NCBI taxonomy): Eukaryota > Metazoa > Chordata > Actinopteri > Perciformes > Sebastidae > Sebastiscus > Sebastiscus tertius. The sequence goes on along the minus strand of CAKAOH010040173.1, from coordinate 4,475 downwards.
AGTTGAATTACATGTTTACATGTTTATATAGGCTCATATGGTATATAAAAACTTCATACAGACTATTGGTCAGAAACGATTATGTCAATGAAAACACACTGAAATCATCAGTTATGCAGATGACACTGGAGTGTCTCCAGCCGATTTGTGTTTCCTGTAGTGATAGTTCAATTACTTTTGTATTAGCTTCAAAACAGAACATGTACAGTTGAAAGGTGTTCTCCCAGACAAAGACATGCTGCTCTGTATTTGATTATAACAACCGAGCCGATCAGACATTTCGTCATTGCGTGACGGAGCCAGAAAGACAGCGAAAGTTTACAGAAATAACATGTGAATTGGTGTTTTTCTTTGACCAATGTAAGAAACAACAGCAACATGCTAGCACGTCTGTGTCCACTGAAAAAGACTTGTGACTTGTAACAAAATACAGCAGACATGAACACAATATTAGACTAAATAATAATAAAGGAAAAGAAAATGGCAGGACGTTTGCTTAGAACATCTTTGGCATGCGATGTATAAAAGGTGGACAACTTCTTGTTGCAAATTGCAATGAAAATGTATTAAGTCACAGTTGAATTATAGCTTACATGTTCACATGTTTATATAGGATAATATGGTGTATACAATTTTATACAGACTATTGGTCATTAACAATTATGTCAATGACAACACACTGAAATCATCAGTTATGCAGATGACACTGGAGTGTCTTTTTCTGATTGTGTTTACTGAAGTGATAGTTTTAGGTTTTAAATTGAAATCTCTTACCCTGAAATCTTGAAAGATGGTTATAGTAAACTAGAGTAAAAGGTTTTCAGGAACCAAACAAGCTAACTGCAGCTAGCTAACAGCACTGTTTTGTTGTTATAGAGTGATGCGATTAGCTAAGATATAAAGTATAAGCGAGAATGCCTCCTTGGATAGTTGCCGGTGTGCTCTTACCTCGGTTCCTGTCTCTGTATATGAGTCCCAGTAAGATGGTGGACAGCAGGTAAGGGGTTCCCACCACCAGGTGACACATCAGCCTGGAGACAGAAACTGAACAGGAAGCTGATGGTGGATCTGAAGATGAAGGAGGAAGAGAACCTGCGAAGATAAATTAACTCTTATCCACTGAGGTCATAAACGATATAAATCAATAAATCAAAGAAATATAGTATCATTTCATTATCTGTGTTTTCCTCAGACAGTGAAATCTAAATGTTTACTTTCTTCTGTATCACTCTTTTGCCTCATTCATGTTTTAATATGAAATAAAGCATAAAGATACCTGACACAAAACACCAAAAATACTTCAGCACATGAATGTAATTAAACTAGGGTCGTCAAAGTTAACGCGATAATGCGCTAACCCAAATTCGTTTTAATGCCACTAATTTCTTTCATGCAACTAGCGGGCTCAGTTTCAAAGCTATAGTGAAGATACTGGTATTATATGAAACTAGAAAACCTGATGATTGGTTGATACCAATCATGTCAAACTAGCTTGTCACGAAGGAGGTTAAATAACGCTCGAAGCTTGCGCTAAATTTTGGCGAGGAAAAACCGTCACGGCCGTTTTCAAAGGGGTCCCTTGACCTTTGACCTCCAGGTCACCCGGCTTTAAATGTTGCCCTTTTTGTGCAACAACATATTTATATATTTGCAGACTTTTTCTCAGTTATATAGCAGCTGTTCATCATTCGTCTCACCGTCAACGGTCAGCCAGCTGCCGATCGATTCTCCGAATCCGGGGATGCTGCACTTGTAGAGTCCTTCGTCTAGTTTGGAGATGCCGTGAACGGTCATCTCTCCGGTGAAGCTGCTGCCGACGTGGCGGCCGTCTTTATGGAAATCAAACGTGTGGTTGGAGGAGTACATCTCGGCTTTACAGCGCAGAGTCACGGCGGCTCCCTCCGACACCGGGAGGGCGGGACTCTCCAGGAGAACGGTGCGATCTTCGAGAAAGAAAGAATGTGATGTGTGATGTATTGAAGGCAGCTTTAAGGACATGAACCGCCACCGTGTCGTGTGCCGTACCGGTGATGGTGATGTTAACGCTGTTGCTCCGGTTGCCGTCTCTGGACTCACACCAGTACACGCCGCTGTCTGACGGGTAGGTGTTCCCGATGACGCAGGTGGTGCCCGAGGAGGCGGTGCCCCATCCGGAAGAGCAGGGTCTGACGCCCCCCGCCGACGTGTTCCTCTTCACCTTCCAGCCGGTGGAGTTCACCTGATCATCGCAGCTCAGAGACACCGAGTCGTACCGGAAGAACTGAGACCTGTCGGGGCTCACCTGGAGACAGGCTGCATGGACGGGGAGGAAATAAAGAAAGAAGGAAAGAAAGGAAGGAAGGAAGGCATGAAGGAAGGAAGGAAGGAAGTAAAGATGGAAGGAAGGCATGAGGTTAAGAAGGAAAAGAAGGAAAGGAAGGAAGGAAGGAAGGCATGACGGTAAGGAGGAAGGAAGTAAAGATGGAAGGAAGGCATGAGGTTAAGAAGGAAAGGAAGGAAGGAAGGAAGGCATGAGGTAAAGAAGAAAAGAAAGAAAGGGCGTACGTTAAGAAGGAAGGAAGGAAAGATGGAAGGAAGGAAAGAAGGAAGGAAGAAAGGAAGGCATGAGGTAAAGAGGAAAAGCAGGAAGGAAAGATAGAAGGAAAAAAGGAAGACATGAGGTAAAGAAGGAAAGAAAGGAAGGAATGAAGGCATGAAGGAAAGATGGAAGGAAGGAATGAAGGAAAGATGGAAGGAAAGAAGGAAGGAAGGCATGAAGGAAAGATGGAAGGAAGGAATGAAGGAAAGATGGAAGGAAAGAAGGAAGGCAGGAATGAAGGAAAGATGGAAGGAAAGAAGGAATGAAGGCATGAAGGAAAGATGGAAGGAAGGAATGAAGGAAAGATGGAAGGAAAGAAGGAAGGCAGAATGAAGGAAAGATGGAAGGAAAGAAGGAAGGAAGGCATGAGGTAAAGAAGGAAAGAAAGGCAGGAAGGAAGGAAGGAAGAAAGGAAGGCATGAGGTAATGAAGGAAAGTAGGAAGGAAAGATGGAAGGAAAGAAGGAAGACATGAGGTAAAGAAGAAAATAAAGGAAGGAATGAAGGCATGAAGGAAAGAAGGAAGAAAGGAATTAAGAAGGAAGGAAGGTATGAAGGAGAGAAGGAAGGAATAAAGAAGGAAGGAAAGAAAGAAGTGAGAAAAAGAAGGGTGAATAATTGAAAGAAAAAGAGCAAACAAGAAAAGAAGTGAAGAAACAGTAAAAGGAAAGAAGGACGGAAGAATGGCCAACAGGTAGATGAAAGTAAGGAAGTAAAAAGAAAGAAGTGAAGAGGAAAGAAAGTAAAAAGAGAAAACAAATGAAGAAAGGAAGAAAGTGTGAAGAGAAGAAAAGAGTGAGATGAAAAGGAGCAGAAGATGATGACAAAGCAGAAATAATGAGTATGAAAAAGAGAAAACAAACAAATGAAATCAGTGATTTACGAAATCAAAGACACTCAAATATCAGAGAAAGAGACGTAATCCCTCTTTCTCTGATAGAAAGAGAGATTACGTTCTCCGGAGTGAAGTAGAGTTTAATACTCACAGAGCATCAGGCAGAACGGTGTTAACTGCATCCTGTTTCACGTCCTACTGACGGACCGACGCTCTGATCTCTGCTCAACTTCCTCTCTCTGAAACCTTCTCCGTCTCTCCGTTAGAGGTCACACTTATCACCTTCAAATGTCCTTCAGTTTCCCCTTTAAAGCTGCACAAAGACAAACTTTCATTTCATCCATTTTATTAAGACATTTCCTACATTTCCCTGCAAACACAAAACTTACATACATACTAAATTATTTGTTTCCATCCATAACATAAAAATTAGAGCTGTCAATTGATCAAAATATTAAATCACACATTTTTTTATCTGTTCAAAATGTACCTTAAAGGGAGATTTGTCAAGTATTTAATATTCTTATCAACATGGGAGTGGACAAATATGCTGCATTATGCAAATGTATGTTTATATTTATTATTAGAAATCATTTAACAACAACAAGGTAACAGCAATGACAGATATTGTCCAGAAACCCTCACAGGGCCAAAATGTCCAAAAATGTCCAAAAATGTCTAAAAAATGTCCGAAAAATGTCTAAAAAATGTTGGAAAATGTCCAACAAATGTCAGAAAGTTTTTTGAAAAAATGTCCAAAAAATGTCTATAAGATGTCCAACAAATGTCTGAAAAATGTCAGAAAAAATTTCAAAAAAATGTTGGAAAATGTCCTAAAAATGTCCAACAAATGTCCGAAAACTGTCCAAAAAATGTCAGAAAAAATGTCCAACAAATGTCTAAAAAATGTTGGAAAATGTCAAAAAAAAGTCCAACAAATGTCTAAAAAATGTTGGAAAATGTCCAAAAAATGTCCAACAAATGTCAGAAAAATGTCAGAAAAAAATTCCAAAAAATGTCCAACAAATGTCAGAAAAATGTTTTGAAAAAATGTCCAACAATT
>CAKAOH010040170.1:0-59964 GCA_916701665.1 Sebastiscus tertius | reverse complement strand
AGAAACACATTGGCAAACTCCGGGCAACACCTTCCACCCCCTGACACGAAACCCTGATTAATCTGGGCAGCTCCTTCAGTGACAAGCTGCTCCATCTGCAGTGTGTTAAGGAACGCTACCGCAGGCCTTTTGTGTGCCTGCTGCTGTCAGACTGTTCTATCACCGCTGATCTCAATGGACCACAACAACAACAAGAGTCAATTTGATTACATAAATTGCTGCTACACAAGCAATAACTGTATTTCATGATAAAAACACTTCTATTTGAGGACTCACCATCCAGTTCTAATCTACCAAGTGCTATTTTTCTAATTAATCATTTATTGCAATGCCTCGTTTCATTATGTATGGGGTATTATAGTACATTTTGTATACACAGTATTATATGCTCATGATGTGTACTGTTCTTATACCTTCTTTTGCTGCTGTGACACTTCAATTTCCCTGCATTGGATCAACAAAGTTAATCATATTGATTGAGATTTGGTTGATCTGCCTATTATTTTCTCGATTAATCATCTCCGCTTGGTCGTGTGTGTGTGTGTATCTGTCTGTCCGCAGGTAATCTCTCATACTACTGGACCCATCAGCGTCATATTTTTTGTGCACATTTATGACTGTATCCTCTCGTGATTGTGGTGAGTCACAATTTTTGCAAAACGTATTTTATTTTATTGACTCTTTTATACCGTCATTGACTGCTTGCTCCTCTTAACCGGCCGCTAGGGGATGCAAGTGATCAGCAACTGCTTCAGTTTGAAATCCTAGTATTATATTATAGTATCCTAGTATTGTAATCCACGGTGTTTTACTGTCTGATAAACTTTCAACTAAACCGGGTTGTGTTTCAACTGCTATCTCTCTGCTGAAGCGCTTTTATTTACTATTATAAAACCCTCCATTTGATAGATAAAGCAACCTAATGATGGAGTGAAAATGGCTCAAGCTTTTTGTCTAATTGTCATGATTCAACACCCGTACTAACAAACCTACATAAACAGGTTGTTAAACAAGAGTCAGTGATGCAGACACGTATCCAGAGAGTCCATTAATGCCCTTCTGTCGGCTCACAAAGTGGTCAGGTACAGTGGAACTGACATGAATCGAGCCTGTGAAACGGCATTAATGGTGCACAGTAGCTGTATTAATCCACTAAGTGCAAAATGTTAACGCGTCTCTCACAAGATCAGACCGCCGCTCAAGCACAAAGACCGTCCCCTGCACAATCTAATCTGTTGTTAACTCCCTGTTATCCAGTGTTTGGAGGACACTTCTCCTCCTGCATCCACTTCACGCAGCATTTTATCAGCTTCTTAACACCATCCTAATCTTTCTAAATGTTCTCTTGCACTGCTCCTAGCACTGTGTGAAGGGCTTTTATCTTTAAGTTAAGTTTAATTCTGGCTGTAATACTATCGATCTGAAGTCTAAATGCAACAGCACTGTTTATTAAAATGAAATCAAGTAGAGAGTCTCAAGAAACATTGATTTAACGGATGGCAATGGGAGCTCAAACACACACACACATGCACACACGTACACACACACAATAACACACACATATTCATGCAGAGAGGGATAATGTCAGCGCTGTAGGTCTGCTCCTGCCCGATCAATACTTAGCAGTTTAATCAAAGCAGAAGCGGTTGCCTTTGAATGAGCTCACACACACACACTCTCTCTCTCTCTTTCTCACACACACACACACACACACACACACACACACACATACACACACACACACACACATCCGAAGGGCTGGTAATGACAGAGCATGGACAAGGACAATTATGCGGCGCCAAACTACCGTCATCACTGAGCAGACCACGTACGCACACATTAACACACATGGCACCATTATTTTCATGTGCTTTGAATACAAAGTAATCTGCTTGGATTGTGTGTCATTGTCTTGATGATGTCAATGAAAAGATGGGCCAGTTCCTGAAACACACACACACACACACACATTGATGTAGTTGATAAGCTGTAAATGAGAAAAAGATAGAAGGAAAACCCAAAGCAAAGACAGAATAACAGTGAAGTGATTGGAGGGTTTGTGCGCAGCAGATAAGGAGGAGGAGAGGGCGACATTTACGACGACACAGAGACCCTGTTTACACCTGGCATTAACATGCATCTGGGGCGATCGGATCACAAGCGGTCGGCGCTAAATACAAGTGTCCGATCACTCAAACTACTTGCAGAGGTGGTCTGGGATGCATTTGACCACATAACCTTTGTAGGGTAATGCGTTCTGTTGCGTCCCCGACAAGGACGTAACAGGAAAATATGTCATCACAGCCTCTGCTCTCCTTTTGCTCCTCATGAAGCCGAGGGGTTTTGTGCGCCAATACTTATGCAGGTAATGAAATGATAACACAGAGGCTCCGCAGCCTGAACCAACAACTGATCAAGACTCGGTCAATGTACCCGATCGTGGAATGCATCTGATTGGTCCCTGGTTTTCTGCTTGCTGTTTCAAACAGGAAACGTGTTGGAAACAACACCAAAATCTACTTCTGAAAACATTTAAAGCGGGAAATAGGCCGGCTATGCAGTGCAAGCGTGCATGCAGATGAACAGCGTCCCTTTGCCTAGGCTCCTCGCTTGCTCACTATAGCTTTTGTACAGGAATGATTCTGTCCTAAGCTTTTTGATCCAGATAAACGGCTGCTCACTGTGAGCGTGATCAATATAAGTGGTTTCCACTGTATAGTATTAGGTTTATTTAGGCTCAAATTGCCAATTGCAAGGCAGCCACAGTTTTGATTTTAACAATTAAGTTTCATCCTTCACCCCCCTTAGTGCCTTGCATTTGAAGATCCTTTTTTGTATCTCAAGAGACTCACATTTTCTAGGAACTCACATTCCCAGGAGTCTCTACCACCACAGTTCACGTCATCAGAGTTCAGGGAAACTGCTCAGAACTCGCTTGCTGTGAATGCAGCCCGTTATTAACACACTGAGCTGCGTGTGTGGCGAGGTCTCTTTACAAGGTAAGCGGGCAGGTGAACTCAGTGGCAACACGGAAGATGATGGGGATTCATTGAAGTCAGGTTGCCATAGCAACGTTAAGGAAACATAACATACCCCACTACTATAGCACAGTCTAAACATAAATGTGAATGAAGTCATGCAAAACACACTGAATATATTGAATTCATAAATCACTACAACTACTTTCAGAATAATATATTTTCAGATAATCTGTGCTCCCTTTTTAATATTTTAAATATAACCTGCAAGGTTATTTGAGATGAGGTACAATATTGAACATTAATAGTCACAGAATGTTAATTATTCAATTAATAATGTCATTATTTTTAATTAGATTAAACGAATTCAGCAACAACTTTACAGAGTATGAATGTTTCATCATCTCACATCCCCTCTCAGGACCTGTTGTGGGGTTCTGACCCGCAGGTGGACGGACTGCGGATGTGAATCACTATGGCAACGGGAGGCAAAGGCGTGATGGGCACGGATTTCATTACGGCTGCTGTGTAAACGCAGTGGAGCAGAAAGAACAGGACAGGTGACATATAAACACTGTTGACACACACATACACACACACACACACACACACACACACACACACACACTTCACCACCACAACAAGTCTCCATAAACGCTCGGAGTGAAATGAGGGAAACCGAGCTAAGAGCCTCCTTCCTCATGTGTCTTCCTTCCTTTATTTTTTGTGACTGTGTGTGCACGCGCTATATGCCTTAGTTGCAGAGTGCGTAGGCTTAAATAGCACCGTTGCCACGGCAGCAATTAAGTGCCAATTATAGTCTGTATTCTCACTGTGGCTCCAAAGGCAGAAGATGAAGACGAGAGAGAGAGAGCGCTGAGAGAAAATGCCTGTACAGTCTTCAGTGCAATTAAGACAAAAAAAATCCACAAAACAGAAGCAGAGTTTGGTCAGAAAGCTCAAGACGCTGTTATCTAACCCGCCGCCCATACGGGTGTGAAGAATGGGCTCCACTCCATCAGCAATACCGCAACAGATGGGACATGCATGCAGAGCTCTGTAGCACAGAATTAAACATTAACAGGAAAAACATGAGCCGATGCATGCAGGGAGAGATTACTTCAGGTCACCATCGATATGATAATAAACAGTCAGAACAGATGAATCAAGACAAAGAACGTGTGCAAAGAACTGTTGTTGTAAATTGTTGGTTCCATTGCAACATCGGTGCCCAGCAGCAGAAAAGCTATGCTTACATTATTTTGGATTGAAAGCGAATACCGGACGCCGGTAAATCATCCGCCTACAAAGTGCCGCCTACTATCCACTGATTTACAGACATCTCTTTATACATCCATGGTTATGGACTCATCTGTGTTTTCAGTCCATAATGGCGGCAGCGCTACGGCAGCGTCAAAAAAGCACCAGAGTTTCGCCTCTTTGCTTCTCTACTCTTTGGTGTGTGTTCTGAGATATGGAACATGATGCAAAACCAGAATTCAGAGGAACCCAAAACAGAGATTCAACAAAAAAACAAATGTTTATCTGAACACTGGATTCCTCCAACCTGTAGACAAAACACGCCGTTATCTGGACCTGAACTGCGAGCTATCAGATTCACGTGTGACACAGAAAAGGTAATGCCTTCTTTAGGCAGTATCATTATCTTTTTGTTCCACCTGAATGTTTGTTACTTGAAAATGTTTCTGATTTAACTGTTTCATTTTCTTGTTTCAGCTAATTATTCTTCTTAGACAACAAATTGTCATGAAATTGTTTTTTCTAACGTACAAGCTACAAATCCTGATGAACAAGACTCCCCTGAGACAAGAGAAACCAAATTCAAGCCTGTAATTAAGTGGAAAAAGGGAGTGACTAAACAGGAAAGAATGAAAGATGATACTTCCCGCGTGTTCGCATCACATGAACACACATGCACAGGCAACACACACACACTAACGCGGCCTCGGAGGTATGGATTTGCCATGGCAACAGCCCTGACCACTACTGGGATGTCAGGAGACTTCCCTTCTGTTTACATTAATCACCATGGTAACAGCTTCAGCCTGTGTGTGTGTGTATGTGAAAGGAGGGACGTGCTGCTTGGACTCTGGGTAATCCCATGTTATGTGTGAAAGAGAGAAACTGTATGTGTGTGTGTGTGTGTGTTTCTTGGTCATTTGTGCATGATACATGATTTTGAATCCATGTTTGTATGTAGAATGAGTTGTGAGAGCATGCAAGGAGTGAATCACGAGTGCAGCGGATGTTTTTAAGACAAAAATGATGAGCATGTTACACGAAAAAGGAGAAAACATAAAGGGAAAACATGATGAACTAGAATTGCACTCTGAGAGCACAGACCTTCGTCAACGCGCACCACCGGCCCGTCTCGCCCGCACCGTCAGGGAGGTGGAGCGTGAGGACCCGAAAGATGGTTACGAGAGGTAAAAGCCACGCCGCTGTAAGGTTGTATCGGAGCTGTTTTGCGAGTACGAGTACAAGGACATGAGCACAGTATCGGTGCATCCCTAATGACAACCAACCAGCCTGGCAACATCACTCAGTGGATCAGATGTATAATGCAAAAGGAGGTCGCTTGTGGTTGCGAATCCATCAAATATAACATCCTGTTATGGTCCCTAAAAGTAAAAAGCGTACATTAGCTGGTGGAAGTAGCGAGCAGAGGAGCTCATAAAAGGATGTTAACTCTCTCTTGCCAAACCAGAAGAGTAGTCTTGGTGTTGCGTTGTTCTTGTGTTGTAATGCTACATTGGAATATGATATTTCACATTGTTCAGACAAGCAGAAACATAGCTGTTGTGCTTCAGGCACAAACTTTAGCAACGCTTTACGTGGGATGTCATATCGATGAGTATTGGGTATTGAAAATGTTCTTTATATAAATGTAACATTAAAGAATGCCATAAAGCTACAGTATAAACAACAGAGCATTACTTTAGTAAATTGCCGCAGCATGAAAGCTGTTTTGATGATGGAGCAGGAGGTGACTCAGCAGTTTGTCTCCTCTGACCTTGGGAGATTCCCCGAACCACACACGCACACACACACACACACACACACACACACACACACACACACACACACACACACACACACACACACACACACACACACACACACACACACACACACACACACACACACAGTAGACGGCTCGCAACAGCATCAAATGTGGCAAAAAGGTACAAGGCTGACTGCAGTGACAGCAACATGAACAGTGCCAGCACAGCACCGCAGACTCCCTGTCAGTTTAACAGGAACCATGCTGAGCGAGGGAGGGAGGGAGGGAGGCATACAGAGAGGAGGAGAGGAGTGGGGGGGAGGTGGATGGACTGGAATGGAAGATGGGGGAGACGCAGACACGGAGTGAAGCAGCATTTCCTTACTAGAGATAAGAAGACATGACCTGACATGTTGAAGGCCATGTTGGAGGTCCTCAGCTCTAATAACTGGTGAGGAAATAGTGATGACGATAGTGAAACTGGATTTGTGAGGAGTTGAGAAGGAAGACTCTTTTCAGTTAATTTCTCAATAACCGGCCTGAGAGGAGGGGTCGCATTACGGCTGAAAAAAAATATCTAGTTGCAATTATTTTTGACTGATATTACAATTGCGATATTAGAGGAAATGATTTATTTATTTTTTCAAGATAATCTTTTTAGGGCTTTTATTAGTGTAGCTTGAGAATGACAGGAAACGGGGGGGGGGAGAGACCCATGGATGTATTAAAAGAACTGGATACAGCGTTGGAGGCGGGGCCGCGTTCATTCCTATGAGAGTTGCTCATTGGCGCATGAAGCCTAAATGGCTCGACTTCCGTCTGGAAAAGTACCCGGATCTTGGCGGAGTAGCGTCCGCTCGGTCACATGACTCGGTCACAGTGTCCCAACATCACGACTTGCTCTCCAGCCTCGGTCTGGGTCTCACTCACATGAACGGAGGAAGGGAAATAACTCTTGATTCAGCTATTCGTGCGTTTTACAACTTTAAAAACCTAATGATTTAAAGAAGGGCTATTAAAGAGTTCATACTGGGGAGTTGATTCACCTCAAAAAAGATTATTCGCTGAGTTACAGCCGTCTCTTTCTCAATGTAAGTCTATGGGAAAGAGTCTTTTTGGGCCCAATGGCATCACGTGACAGACACGGAAGTTGCAGTACCGCCGTTTGACCACTACGCACTTCCCGGGGGCTTGATTGCACCTGCTATTGTGTGACTTTGGTGAATCCGAACTAACCAAAGTGACGCAATAACACAAACAAACAAACAGATTGAGGCAGCAGTAGTCCAGCATCCCCCGTGTTCTGTGAGGTAAAATTACTGTATTTTTCAATGGACTTTGGTTGCTTTGAAGAGAGCATAGAAAACGGCTTTAGTTCCCTGTTTTTTTGTTGGAAAGGCAAGATAAACCGGACGAAAATATTAGAAATATAGCATACACTTTAACTGATATTTATTTTTTGAAGTGGACCTTTCTTTTAGGTGGATAAAATAGCTGCTGCCCCCGTCTGTTTCTACACACTGGGTGCGTGCTGACCGTCATCCACTGTAGGTAATACACTGACTATACATAAGTACCTCATACAACCCCACTTCAAAACACCTGAACTATCCCTTTAAGAGACCTACATACCTGAGTGCAAAGACAACTTATGAAAACAAATTGATATTTCGAGCTGCAGAAGAGGTGAAAAAACAACTGCATTGTCAGTCTATATTACCTGTCGGCTCGGAGGGGATTTTATCTACATGTATCACACGCTGGGAGTAAACATCGCTGTGTTTGCCTGAGATGCAGCCCTTTCATTATGTTTCCATTCCTGTTATCTTGACAGAGTCTGGTTCAGAGGCAGAGGGGGCCAACGTATCGACTTCCACCCGACTTCCTCTGTTGGTAGAGTGGCACGGTCACCTCGTCCTTTAAACGTATAATGTTCCCTAAATACCGGCAATACAAAATCAAAAAGGTACAAAATGTACAACAAGAGATGCAAATCTTTTCATTTCAAAGCTGAGGTCTGACATCAGCTCGGTCTAATTGAAGCACCGGCGTCTGTTTAAAGTACTATAATATGATATCACCTTACAGAACCATCACAGACTGACTCAATGAGAACATGAGCGAGAGTGTTACTGAAGGGCTCTACAGCTTCACCGCAACAAGCTGTTAGAAAGCAGCGCTTTGTTTCCAGTCTGGCTGTTACACATGGAAATTAGTCATTAAAAAGCAAATCTTCCACCATGATGGAGAGCTACATGTTTGCTTTAGAGATTCGTGATAAAACGGCCTCTACTGTTATTGGTTGTATCAGTAGAAACAAGCCTATTGCAAATATTTAAGTTGTGATGTGGCTGCTGCTTTTTTTTCGTAGCCAAGTATTGGCACACTCGGATACACACACATGCTCACACTTGTTTTCCCTTCTGATGAAACTCTGCGTTCACTTTCCCAGGAAATCCATCTGTTTCATGCACATACACTAACCACATATACCTCCGTCACACCCAGCACTTCACACACACACAAGAGAACAGGTGTTAGCAGGACCGTGGTACAAGCAAAACAACCATTTAGTCAGCTTTATCTTGGCTCTGTCTAAATAGATGACAGATTCATTTAATCGCTGCTGGCGTCACAATAGCAAAAGTTACACAAACATAAGAAGGGGTGGTGTGTAAACAGCAGCAGAGAGTCCCGTCAGGGTGCGGCTGGCCTCGAGGTGACAGAAAGGCATCCGCCAACAGCCAAAGAACTGTGAATAAGTGTGGTTAGGAGTGTCAGCTACATGATATGAATGAATGAAATGTTAATGTAACAGTAGCATTGAAGCGGGGTTGGACGATATGACCCAATATAATGATAATGACTCAATCAGGAGCCGGTGACTCCCGATTGTTTAGTTCTGTGTAAAAACACTTTTAACAGCAGGGCTGAACTTGAATATTTGACTAACTGGTTATTCGTTTGTTGGGTGGGTAATTGATTTTCAATTTTGGTATTTGAATAGTCGCTTTTTTTTAACCCCTCGGGCTTAAAAAACATCCAGAAAACACACCAAACCTTTTGGAAAATGCCTCTTTTTCAAAAGCAATTAAAGCTTCAGTAGTCAGTATATTTATGGCATCACTGGGCAAAAGTTCCATAATAACCTTTCAGCATATTGTAATTCAAGTGTTCTGAGAGATAACTAGACTTCTGCTTCTCCTCATGTCTCTGTTTTCAGGCTTTAGAAAATCTAGCCCCTGACGGGAGACTTTGACCAATCACAGGTCATTTCATAGAGAGAGAGCGTTCCTATTGGCTGTGCTCCGGTCATGTGACCAGAACTTGGCGTTCCTTCACCAGATTTTACAATGGCGGCGGCGTCACAAACTTTCTCATTTTACAGCTAAACCGTGCTACAAGATGATTCTGAAAACATCTGAGGAGAGAAATAGGCATTAACGTAACAGAATATTGATTCATATTTGATCAGCGCTGCCTAGTTTGACCGTTTGGTCGGAGTTCGCGAGTGATTGACAGCCGGCTCTCATAGACAGCAGATGGACAGCAGACCTCAGATCAGCTCTGACTGCTTGTTTTCCTCCGGTCTGTGAAATCTTGCAGATGCCGTTAGGAGCACCGGAGGACACAGAGGAACATGATGTTTTTCAGGTTACCTGTTTCATGTGCTACTGTCACCATATAGCGACCGTTTTATAAATATTACTTTTTTTTAAATCAGATTTGCTCCAATCTCGCCTACTTCAGCTTTAACTAGTGTGGTAACTTTCTCACAAAGAAGTTATTTTCCCTCTGTAGGTGAACACATACTAGGTGAGCAACATTACTCAAGTTGACTCAAAGTTGAATCCGACACAGTTTAACCAGAAAACGGAGCAAAGGTAGCATTCATTACAGGGCTGTTGTACTAAATACTACCTTCTTCCTACTGACTGCTAGTGTTCAAGTAGTTTATGAGACTGTTGCTGTTTTTGACATTTAATGATTTGGACGTCGTCGAAGCGTCAAATAAGAGTCAAAGACCCCTTGGGCTGAATAATCAGCTATGACGGACTGATTGCTGACATCTATTAAATTAGCAAGCCATTTAAAGTCCAATCACATTCTATAACCCCAGTGGGTCAGGCCTGACACCCACTGGGGATCATCCTGCCAAAGAGGTAAATTTATGTTTTAATACCGATAGAAAAAAACATTTTCAATTATTTCTTATCAGCAGTAGAAAAGGAGAGACAAGGATAATGCTCCAATTTGAATTTTTCAATATTACCACACGTACCTTCGGGGCAAGACGCCCTTCTTCAGTGTGTATTCCAGCATTCAAAATACACTAGTTGTCAAAGCTAACAAGATAATAACGCAAATTTGTTTTAACGCCACTAATTTCTTTAGCGTATTATAGCAACCTATTTGGATCTTTTGGAGGTTGTAGAGGGCTTGATGGGTTCCTTCGGTGTTCTAGTTTCATATGATACCACTCTAGCTCTAAAAGCTCCCACGTCGTGCTCATTTTCAGGATCATACTTGTATTTTGTGTTTCTATTAGAGCACGTTTACACGCATGTAATGTTCAAAAAACACTTTATTTTCCTCATACTGTCTGTCTGAATATACCCGTGTTTACCCTCTGTCTGAAACTCTGCGTTTTAGTGCATTTCAACGGAATTGCATTTCTAGGCAACAGTTTGGATCCATGTTTACTTCCTGTCAGCTGATGTCATACACATACACTGCAACAGGAAATAAACTGAGACACATTTAGAATGTTTACATTTAAAACCATGTAATAGTCTAAATATTGTAGATTTGTGACATCACAAATGGACAGAAATCCTAACGGCTTGTTTCAAATGCACAATTTCTGAATATGGACTGTGTGTATTTCTCCGTATATTGAGCGTTTTGATAGTTTACCAGTATTTATACGGCTCTTAAACCTGCTTTATAATATAAAATACATGAGAATCTCACTTTTTACATTATGGGACCTTTAAGCCTGCTACAACCTAAAAATCGCAAGTTGCGTTAATGCGTTAAAAAAAATTACTGGCATTAAAACGAATTTGCGTTAACACGTTATTATCGCATTAACTTTGACAGCATTACTTAATATGTAACTGGTTTGCTAATTTTTACACCGGCCCAAACCTTTAAGTACCAACCATAACCCCACTTACAAAAAAAAACAAAAAGCTATCTCTTTAATGTCCGGTTCAGACTACACGATATCAGCCCGATTACAGCCCGACGTGGCCGCCGTAGGGTGTGGACTCGGATCGGAAACGATAAATGAGTGTCGTGTGCAACAATCGATCGTTTTATCTCGTGTAGCGTGTCGTAGTACACGACAACCGACGCCGTGTCTGGGACGCCTGACGATGTCCCGACATAAAGTCTAGCATGTTTGATTTTTTTTTTTTTTTTTTTCTTTCCACGACGTGTTCCATAACGGCCGTGAAGTATGATGTCATCAGACCTCGCAGTAGGATATTCGATCTAGGTTGTGTCGGAGTAAAAAAAAACTCGCATGGAGCATCCTGTTGCGTGCCCACTTTCGCTTCTCCCTGTGAATTATATTTTTATTGTTTTCCCCTGGAGCCTCGTGGGCCCCTTTACATGGTCGGGAGGGCTTGAGCCCTGGTAAGCCCGTATATTAACAAGATGGTGCCGGGAGAGCATGTTTTGTCGGAACAACAGGGTGTGCCGCGGAAAAGTCACGACAATAATTTATGACTCTCAATCGTCTAGTGACCATCGTAACAGTAAAAAATATGGTGTAGTCTGATCCTGGCTTAAAAGGGGGAACTTCAGTGATGATGCACCGCCAAAGTGTGTGATCAAAACATGCTCCATCCAGAGCAGAATGGGATCATCCTATCAGAGGCACTGCCAGCTTACCTCTTCTGACTCCTGCTTAGGAGATGATCTCAACGACCCTCTCGACGTGGAAGTCTGAAATATGGAGATAAGGACATGGAATGTATTAGAGTAATGGTTTCAGTTAGACTTCATAGAGAACAGACACACTCCCAGAGACACACACACACAGTCTGCTCAACACACATTGACATGACCTGAAGCTGCTTTTCAAAAGCTGGTTCACTGATCATTAAAGATGCCTGGAGGAGACTTGTTAGCAATGAGCTAAAAGGCATCTGGCTGATTATCAAGAGGCCTTATTACCCGATGTGGAAAAGCCTTTATAAGAAACAGGATTTCTGCATTTGTGATGTGGTAAAACATAAGCTGTGCTTTACAGCTCCCTTGTATTAATTAGATGATGTAAGGTATAGCACGCCATATGTAAGACTTGTGATAAAATGAGCAGTGTTAGGAATGGATTAATTATGGTGTCAGTGTAACGAATCTCTAGAAGAGACGCAGCTGACACGCAGCCGAGCCGAGTGTGGCTGCTCTAGCCTGTTAACACAGACGCCGAAACAAAAAACAACAGGTAACGCAGCCGCCACGCGCTCCTGACGTTCCCGGTGTGGACGAGGCTTTAGTGAAGTGACAATAAGCAAAACAGATTTTTTTTTTTAGTGGAGGGCGACTTTAAAGACAAATTTCACCCAAGATGATTAATGTCCATTTAAGGGCTGCAACGAACGATTAGTGTCATTATCATTTTATCATTTGATCTGTAAAATGTCAGAAAATAGTTTAACCCCCTGTGCCTAGGGATAATTTGGGCTGTTTAATTTTTTATTCTTCAATCACCGGAGACACGGCGGAGAGAAAAAAACGCTCAAAAGCATGGCGCTAATAAACCTGAGGGGATGCACCCTATTTTCTCCCTGATAATGTGACACTGTGAACAACAAACCTGTGTTGAAATCAGCAGGAGGAGAGTTAGTAACTTTAGCTGTTAGCAGCCGTTAGCAGCACAGTCCTGACTGGCTAAATACCGGAGATACGAACGTCAACGGAGGTGCCATTGAGTTATTGGTATGAGGCATTCAAAGTTGGCTCAGGAAAAATGACAATTTGGCGAAGGTAAATTACAACGTTATCATGATGTGTTCAAATGTAATCTCGTAAAATGTAGTTTTTGGTGAGAAACTCGAATAAATCCAGTTGTTAGGAGATGTTTTCACATCAATATAAAGTAGATATTAGAGAGGGAATTATGACCTGTTTAACTTCATAACACTAGCTTTAAGCAACTTGCAAAGATTTTTTTTAATAAAAGCAAATATTTAAATAATTATAATCATTTGAATTGTGTGTTTTTATGCAAACAACCACTATAGATGACAATAACAAAGTACAGTACAGTACTGTGTACAGTACCAACCCTGCCCCGAAAAATAGGGCTTTTTGGACCTGCAATGCATGTTTTTATATGTTGGCATGCTGGGGGATTCTCTGGTTTGTGAAGTTTTGTTAATGGAAACATTACTACCCAAAACAGTTTGTCCTGTACAGTTAAAAAACTCCTGAATATGATGTCATTTTCTTAATAACATGCTGTTTGGAGTGATTTTCAGTATAATAAATGCTGTAAAAATAAGTGCGCAATATGTTTTCTATAAATGAATCTAGTGATAAAATAGAGGTTACGTCTGACAGAATTCATTTGGCCCCCGGCAACAATCTCTCATGTGATCCCACCACCCCCCCCACCAGGAAAAATAAATGCCCACCCCTGGTCATAGTGGTGGTACGTGGAGAGTCAAATATTCTCCGAGGTGGTACTTGGTGTAAAGAGTTTGAGAACCACTGACCTAAATGATTAATCAGTTATGTAAATAGTTTCATTTAATTCATTTCTCTGATGTTACCTCTTTCTCTGCTTCAGACACCAGGACTACGAAGTTGTCAGGGAAGACGCCGTCTCTGCCCCCGATCTCCCCTCGCCACCAGCCGGGCTCTCCTGTGTCCTGATAGAGAGCCAAGGGAAAAAAAACTTTAGTAATCACTTCGTCACTTTCTCTCTTATACGGTTGTCATTTCTTTATTTTTGCAGTCAGAAACCAATTCAGAAGAAAAGGAATGACCCTTCACCGAGCACTGTCCCAAAGTGAAAGTCACTAGTAAAAGAAAAGAAGCAATCATTTATCGAGCACTTCCCAACGGTGTCCACTAGATGGTGGTCTAATAAAGTCTAAGTAGGGGGAGCTGAAGGAGTCACGGTTATGCGTCATCATCATTCTCTATGCTATGAACTGAACAGCCTCTCTGAGTCAGAGTCGTCATACCTCGACAGCATGCCAGAGGCAGCTGAGCCGAGCCAAACACAGTCTGTGTATCTCTATGTGCGGGCCGGTTGCCATGTAATCCTTTACTCCTGAATGACCCTGCAGGAGGGGACCCGGTGCCTATTCTCTGGGTCAAATCAGACGACTAAATGGGCCTTCACAAAAAAACACAGGTGTGACAGAGAGATGCTACTGACGATGAGTCAATTTTAGAGGACGCGCAAATAAAAAATGAATTAATTAAAAGATGACAATCGTTTGTAAACGCCTCGACAAATATGCAACCATAGAAATAAGACAGGAGTAGAAGGGATCATTGGACTGTTTGCAGCGGTGATTTGACCAGTACAAAAGAAATTGTTGTTAGTTGTTATGGTGACAACAGAACCCGTGAGGCGGAGCCGTAAATGTGTGGTTGCAGCCAAGCCTCCAGAAAGAGCGCCGGGCTTTGAAGCCAATTTTTGTAGTGGTTGAACGCTGGAATTGCAACTTCTGTGTCCGTCATGCGATGCCAAAAAAGGGCTTTTTCCTATAGACTTAGGAAAAGAGACGTCTGTAACTCAGCGGATCATTTTTTTTTTTAGGTAAACCAACTTCCCAGTATGAAAACTTGAAAAGACTTTATTTAAATCATGAGGTCCTAAAAGTTGTAAAATGCACTAATAGCTGAGTTATTTCTCTTCCTCCGTTCATGTGAATGAGACCCAGACCGAGGCTGGAGCGAGTTTGAGAGGCGCAGTTAAAGGAAACGCTACTGCGCCCGCTCTATGGGCCCGAAGGATTCGGAAGACCGCCGGATGATCCGGGTACTTTAGCTCTCGGCAATCAAGTCATTTTGGCTTCACGCGCCACTGAGCAACTCTCACAGGAATGTACGGGAGCCTTCAACGCTGTATCCAGCTCTCTTTATACATCCATGGTTCACAGCTCGCGGAGAAGAGAACGGACGCAGCTCCCGGTGACAGCTGGTTGGCTAGTGAGCTAGGTAGCTTGTCCCCAGGCGGAGGGACCGTTTAGGCCCGGCCACCAGCTCATTTTCCACTATCTGCACTAAAGCGTAACGGAAGCAGTCCAAGAGCTAACCAGCCAAGAGTCCAATGGGTAGTTCGCTTGCTCATTCCACCGTGCTCCAATGCCACGCTGCTTACAGAAAACGAGCCGAACAAAGTTGTCACTCATCTGGCGACAGCAGTGTGCTTTCCTCTGCTGTGACCAGAGTGTGTGAATGAAGCATTAGGTTGTTTAATTTGACTCATTTACATTTTCTATTTGTCTCGTAACTAGGGACGCACCGATACCGATACCAGTATCGGGCCTGGTACTATGCTCATGTACTCGTACTCGCAAAACGGCTTCGATACCACTTTACGGCAGCGTGACGTTAACCTCTCGTCACCATCTTTCGGGTCCTATCGCACGCGCTCATACTCCACTTCCTCGACGGTGCAGGCGAGACGGGCCGGTGGTGCACCCGACCCCGCAGAGCCGGGATCCCACCTCAGCCGGCACTTTCCCACTTTCATTGCGCCACAGGGTTTTGCTCGCACCCTCTGACTCGCGCGTGCGTTAGACTCCTTGGTCCGTGTTTCAAGACGGGTTGGATGGGTTGCAGACATCGCCGCAGACCCCTGGCACCTTTTACCTGTGGCGCCCTGCCTCGTATGCAGGACTCCCGAGCCTACCGTGTGTCGCTCACACCCTCCAGCTGGCTTTTGGCACAGAGAAGTACTCGTATCGATACTCAGTGTCGGCGAGCACCCAAATGTAAGTACTTGTACTTGATTTAAAAAAAAAAAAGTGGTATCGGTGCATCCCTACTCGTAACGTCACTACTCCACTGCTCATTTTAGTCGTCGTTACTGCAAAACCTCACCTCGGTGAGTCCCAGACTCGCCGCGAGTCTGTTTGGTTTATACGGAAGTCGGTCCACTACGACGGTCGCTGTGGCAACGGTACACAAAATGGCCGCTGCCCCTGACCATCCTGCTTTGTTGATTTGAATGAGAATGTCCATTCTACTCCTAATTCTATTTCTATGGTTGCAACACTGGTTTTAACTGCATTTACTACTCCAGAATGTGTTTTTGTTTTAGAATAATCCTCCTTATGATCAGTGTGTGTATCTTCTGTTGAATTCTCTTACAGGGGGAGCTGTAAATCTGTAAATCAGATGATCCATCTAACATCTGACCTTCAGTACAGAATAGATTCTAAAACCACTAGGCATGCTGGGAACACTGACGTCCCACCAGGAATAGCCAGAACTTAACAACATCTATCCATTTACAGAGCTAATACCTTGTATTCACATCTCAGAAAGACCTCACTTGGTCCATTAACACGGCTGCACTTGTTAAGAAAGCACAACTAAGGCTGTTTTTCTTGAGGACGCTGAGGAAAGCCGGACAGCCCCAACAACTGCTGGTGACTTTCTATCGTCGCACCATGGAGAGCATCCTCACAAACTCTATCTCTGTGTGGTACATCAGCTGGAAAGCACTCTGGCCTGTCATCTCCAGAGCAGAGAGAGAGAGAGAGATCATCGGGACACAGCTCCCAGCTCTGGAGGAGGTCTACAAGTCACGCTCGCCAAAAGAAAGCAGTCTTGTTTTTTTTGGACTGAAAATTCACGAAGGATGGTCGACCTGAACGCGCGAAGCAGTTAAAAAACTCACCTTGCTCAGGATGTGGATGATTTCGCCCTCTTTGATGGTCAGCTCGTCCTCGTTCGTAGCCTCGAAAGCAAACGTGACCTTACAGTACTCTTTTGCTGAGGAAACAGAAACAATGGGGTCTTGTCAAGGATTCAGGAAACCAAAGGGAGCATACTAGACGTGCACGTATGCAGCCATTTATTATTCGTGTGAGCACACAGACGAGCACGAAATGCCTTAAAAATGGTACGTAAAACGGCACCAAACACAAACAATTCACTTCCTTGAGGGTAATTCTTTTCTTTCTTTTCCAGTATGTACAATGATGTTTGGCGATATCGAAACTACACAGTGGAGCTGTAACTAATCACAGATGCACGCCAACTTTAGAAGTAAACAGGACAAGCCGTTTTTCCACCCCACCTCCCCCCTCCTCACACTGATGAGGAACTGTGACAGTAAAAAACACACTTTTCCACACGTCAAAGCATCATCTTTCAGTACGTTTACAGTGGTTTTTTTACCTTTGGATTTGCCGTCCGCGTCCGCTCTCTGCGAGTCTGTCATGTTGGGATGGGCGGGCTTTGCGGCAGATGGTAATGATGGGATTGGCTAAAATGAAGCAAAACCATACAGATGGAAATGATTTATCGCACATGAGTGGATATGTGGAGGAGTCCGGAGTACGGTTTGTGTCTGAACCAAATGAGGCGGAGCAGTCTGATCACGACTCCGTGCTATCGAGTAGAAATGTGTATGAATGATGCTGTTAATTTGGGGTCAGGGGGGTTTGCAGTTAAGGATTGTAGAAGATATGGAAAGAAAGAAAGAAAGTAAAACAGTGAAACACAGAAGGCTTGTGCCTTTTTTTCTGCTTGGAAGTGATGATTAGTGAGTAAAAAAAAAAGATACAAATAAAAAGGGAGTCCCACTATGCTGCGGTACTAACAGAAATGAATGCATTAACCTGCTAAAAGTACCAAAGAAAAGTCAAAAATTGTCACAAGCAGGATGTCCTTGCTGCTACTGCAGGCAGAGGACGGAGCAGTAAGTGAAGGCCAAATGGAGAGATCTTTGGCCGTGAAGAGGAGAGTGCGAGAGCATGCGACATGTGGCGGTATATGTGAGGAGTGGAGGAGAGTGAAGGAAGCCGTGTTAGTGGTGAAAGAGAGTGCGAGGGCTGTTGTGAAGAGGAAGAGAGAAGGAAAACGGGAGAGTTTCAGAACGGGGGTTACATGCTTAAACGAAGCAGTGAGCCTACCGGGTGTTATTAATCGCTATGGCAGCAGGTTCAAGTTTGGATGTTTGGTGGGTGGGGCTGAATGAGGTACTTCTCCATAGTCAATAGGGGTGGGGAAAAACTTCTTTTTTTTTAAATTGATTTTGTAATGCCAGAATCTATATATTTGTTTCAATGGAGTCTGTGCAGAGGTAGAAGGAAGTTACCGGCTATCAATCCCAAACTGTGCGTCAGTGGTGGTCAATGGTGTTTCCTGCTTGAATTTGATGTCATGTACTGTACGTGTGCTGACGACAGCAAAACAAGTGTGTTCAAATCAAACAGAAACTTCACATGAGCCGGGTTCGTTCCTTCAGTGTAGGCAGTAAACAACGGACCTCTCAAAAAAGAAAAGGCCGACCCGGGACACTTCCTCTAAAACAACACAGACGTTAAGCATAGAAACATCACATCACGTAGATGTAGTTAAGAGATGTCACTGACACTACGGAGGATGATTACGTAGCCTGCCGCAAAATTACTGTCGCTGGGAGTGCAGCATTTTGCATGTGTTTCACTTCACCGAGATTACAGATGTAAATGAGCCCAGTTGATTTGCATAAGTTGCTTGATAAATAAGAATCTATTTATTCTGCAAGAGGAAGGCTACAAAATGAGGAAATATGAAATACCCTGATGTCAGCTCAAAAAAAGATCACTGATGAAGTGAGAATGATAAATCAAGGTTATAAAGGCTTTGACTACATTATTTCTGTAGTAAACAGGTGTAAAAAAAATAAATAACACAACAGGCCTGCTTAAAAGGCATTTGATCGGCAGCTCCGTCATATCACACTGGACTAGAGCTGCTACAGAAAGGTGACAAAGTGTTTTCATTATGTGGACTAGTAGGTGTTGTGCTATGCTGGAAAAAAAAACTTGTTCCTACGACGTGTTGTCCAACCAGTTTGGAAAGTAAAGGTGGATATCATAGGGATGTCGAAGTTAACGTGTAATAACGCGTTAACGCAAATTCATTTTAACGCCACTAATTTCTCTAACGCATTAACACAACTTGTGATTTTTAGGTTGTAGAGGGCTCAGTTTTAAAGTTTAAAGAGCGAAGATACTGGAAACTAGGGATGTCACGAGAACCGATACATCGGTACCAAAATTCTAAAAACGTGACGGTACTCGTTTTCTACAGTACCAAATGTACCGTACGACGCCTGCAGGGTCCGAAATGAACAAGCGTCAAATGCGGCTGCTTCTGTCCTCTGCTCTCTGTGTCGGAGTTTGACACACACACACACACACACACACACACACACACACACACACACACACACACACACACACACACACACACACACACACACACACACACACACATTACAGCGCCATGCAGCAGTGAGATCAAGAGACGCAGAGATCCTTTATGTTTGAGAAGAGGATTCACTCGTGGGGAAAAAAACTGAATTGAACAAACTGAATTTCTATCTTTTGTTGCTTATTGCTAAATCTCTGAAAAGTGGAACTCTGGACTCTTTATTTCCGGTGAATGTTATTGGGACTTGCATTTGATTATCTTATACTTAACTCCCCCAGATCCACTTTGTTTGAACCGATCCAACAGCATCCATCAGTTGGATCCAGTTACTCTGCTGTTAAAATGATGTTACATGTGGTGAAGAGCTCATATGGCTCGTTTAGGATTTTAGACCTGAGTTTGGACTTGAGTCACAAACTTGAGACTTACTTGTGACTCTCAAAACAAGGACTTGGTCCCACCTCTGGTAGCCTATACCCAGTGAAATGTCACCATGTCAGTGAATTTAAACTACTGCTTGCAATCTGAGGATATATATAGACACATGTACACATTACATGGGATTTATTGTTTTGTTTTTGTTTTTTTACCGTGGTATCGAATTGGGTATCGAGAATCGTGGAAATTCACTGGTACTGGTATCGACTACTAGATCTCTGGTATCGTGACATCCCTACTGGAAACTATAAAAGAATGAAACTAGGAAACCTAAAGAATCCATTGGTACCAACCATGCCATACTAGCTTGTCAGGAGGAGGTTAAATAACGCTCCAAACTTGCGCTAAATTTTGGCAAGGAAAAACTGTCATGGCCATTTTCAAAGGGGTCCCTTGACCTCTGACCTCCAGATCAGTGAATGTAAATGGGTTCTCTGGGTACCCACGAGTCTCCCCTTTACAGATATGCCCACTTTATGATAATCACATGCAGTTTGGGGCAAGTCATAGTCAAGTCAGCACACTGACACACTGACAGCTGTTGTTGTCTGTTGGGCTGCAGTTTGCCATGTTATGATTTGAGCATATTGTTTTATGCTAAATGCAGTACCTGTGAGGGTTTCTGGATCAATATCTGTCATTGTTTTGTGTTGTTAACTGATTTACAATTATAAATATATACATACATTTTCATAAAGCAGCATATTTGTCCACTCCCATGTTGATAAGAGGATTAAATACTTGACAAATCTCCCTTTAAGGTACATTTAGAACAGATAAAACATGTGCAATTAATCGTGATTAAATCTATTTTTTAAAATACGATACCAGTACCTTTTAAGTGATACCAATACCAGTACTTCATTTGATACCTTTTTTTTCTACTTCATTCGATACCCTTCATGTGAAATCTAAACATTTGATTGCGTAAAATGCCATTATTTTTATCGAACGTACAGGTGTGTAATATAGCCAATACTTTTGAACGTTTTGGAGGCATCTCGGCACTTTCAAACTGCCGACTTCGTCACATACACCGCACTCGACTTCACCACACCCCAGGCTGTACGGGTTGTAGCTGCTGTGGTGGTGGGCCAATCACACATCGTATTAAATCAAAGAACGCTTTTTTTTCTAGATCTGGGTTAAAAAAAAAATCAAATGCACACGTCGTCTGACTGGAGAAGTTTCGATGCTACTTGGTACTGGGTTTATTTCAGGTATCAAGAAGCGATACCCGGCCCTAGTGAGTACGTAACATTTTGCAGTGTTATGTACATGCGCTATTCAGCTTAATCAACATTTCATGTAGTGTATATATTACGAGCTTGTGTTCCCACTTACTTTGTCCTTCTTTTCCTCCGTTTCGGGGCTCGGCAGTCGGACCTTTAGTTTGACCGACCCCTCTTTGAAAATGTCTCCGAAGCCGACGCCTCGGATCTTCTTGGGCTGAGCGATGACTCCGTTTCCTGAGGCTGGTAAGGGGGAGGTGCTTTCCATTCCACTTCCATCTGCGGAGGAGATACAATGGGGGTGAATTCATCCCACGAGTATCGCATCTTACTGCTTTGCCTTTCGGCTGCAATATTCTATATAGAATACGTGATTTGTCTTGGAAAATACATTTTATTCCCCTTTCATCTGCTGTTTAAAGAGCTGCTGTCATATAACCAGCAGACAAAAAGGCTTAGAAACATCCAGCTGCAGACTGAACTCTCAGCCATACTTCTTGTTGAGGCTTGTTTCAGCTGGGCCTCAGTAACACCTGAACAGCTCCATTACTACACTCCTTCTCTGATGTTTTTTTTTCCAACTGCTACGTTGCAACCCTTCACATTAATGAAGCCCTGATTGTTTTCCATCTTACCCGCCTCATCTGCCGCCGTGTCGTTGGATTCTCCGTCCTCTCCCGTGGCGTCTAGCTCTTTCACAAAGTTGGAGGGAAACAGTCCCGACTTGCCGTTGAAGGTGCCGTTCCACCAGCCCTCTTCAACCTGCACAGAAGACATTGTAACGTTATATAAACCTGCTGGCACGGTAATGGGATTTGTTTTCGGAAAGTTCTAATGCAAAGAAATCTGGAGGATCTGAGCGTCCTCAGGCAGTGAGTCTTAGGTAGCTCAACAGCTCCACTAAAAATCCACTAGTGCCACTAATGCTGCACGTATACAGTAAGGTGCTATAGATATATAATATAATAATATAATTATTAATTAAAGCTGCAAGCAGCGATGAACGGGCCCTCGCACCTTCCCGCGCGTCAGGGGAACTGGCAGGCGTGGATCGACGCAGCCAGGCACAATGAAACCGGAACTGTGATGAGTGCAATGACGCCTGCCACAAGACTCTACGACAAACGGTTCATGAGTTATGAAAGGGGACGTGGCTAACGTCTTGGGGCGTGGCTATGAGTATATTTTTTCATGTAAATGACATTAAGACGGGACCCCTATCATGCCTGAGAAATTCGGGGCAGATCGGACTTTGTACAGTGGAGTTAGCTCAAAATGGCCGCCACGCCACGGTCAGGTGGTTCAGTGAAAACTCACTATTTGAATAACTTCATCTTTAAGGTCTTAAGATGGTCCTGATTAAATTTCAAGTCGTTCTGATTAAATCTGTAGGAGGAGTTTGTTAAAATACGCGACCTATAAAACACTAAAATTGGCAAAAATCGCACATTAAATTAAAAATGACCAACTTCCTGTTGAGTTTTGGGCCTAACTCCAAGAGGCTTTTCATGTGCGTCTCCACACGTTACATCTGTCTGCAAAATTTCATACATGTAGGTGAAACGGTAGCGAGGGGCTCAATTTTTCCAACTTCCAGAGGGCGCTAGTGAGCCATTTTGCAACACCAGAGCCCGAGACCCTTAAAAATATAAACATTTTCACCGCAAAGGCTTCAAAGAGGCGATTCATTTACCTGAATAATAATCATAAACGCTACAGTTTCAATAGGGTCTTCGCTGGCCCGATGTTGTCAGTACTTGGGCCCTAATAATAAATGGACAAATTACAATAGGGCCTTCGTCGACCTTCGGTCAGTGCTCAAGCCCCAATAAGAAGAATCCTTTCAGTTTCAATAGGGCCTTCTTCTCTGGCTCGACATTGTCAGTACTCGGCCCCTAATTAACGAGGACCTATTATGCTAATTTTCAGGTGTATACTTGCATTTTGGGTTTCTACTGGAACATGTTTACTTTAGGGCTGTGAAAGTTAACGCGATAATAACGCAAATTTCTTTTAACGTCACTAATTTCTGTAACGCAACTTGTGATTTTATAGGTTGAAGCAGGCTCAGTTTTAAAGCTAAAGTGAAGATACTGGTATCATATGAAACTAGAATAGGCTAAATAACGCTCCAAATCTGTGCTATAGTTTGGCGAGGAAAAACTGGCATGGCCATTTTCAAAGGGGTCCCTTGACCTCTGACCTCCAGATACGTGAATGTAAATGGGTTCTATGGGTACCCACGAGTCTCCCCTTGTTGCCTGTTGGGCTGCAGTTTGCCATGTTCTGATTGGAGCATATTGTTTTATGCTAAATGCAGTACCTGTGAGGGTTTCTGGTTCAATATCTGTCATTGTTTTGTGTTGTTAGTTGATTTACAATAATACATATATACATACATTTGCATAAAGCAGCATATTTGTCCACTCCCATGTTGATAAGAGGATTAAATACTTGACAAATCTCCCTTTAAGGTACATTTTGAACAGATAAAAAATGTGCGATTAATTTGCAATTAATCGCGATTAAATATTTTAACTGATTGACAGGCCTAGTGTACATGTTTAATGTTCAAAAAAAAGCTTTCTATTTCTCATATGGGCTCCGCTGCAGCACCTCTTTTTCACCCTGTCTGAAACAGACAAGCCCAGTCTCTGATTGGTCAGCTGGTCCCACTCTGTTGCGATTGGTCAACTGAACCGAACACTTCAGACTCTGCTCTAACTAGCTTTTTTGTTTGAGGGCATGCCAAACTAGCCCTCTAGGCAGGTATTATGCAAATGTGTTACTTGGTAACATCACCACGTTACGGAAGAAAAAGGCGGGACTTCAAGTGAGGTGTTTCAGGCAGTTCAGGAGCAGTGTTTCTGTGGGGGGGTGGGTGGGGAGTAACTTCCTTTGGCCTGGGGCTTTGTAACTTTGCAGACCTTTTACATGCACAAAAAAAACTATATAACACAGAAAAGGAAAGAGAAAAAGCACAAAAGTATAATAGATCATCTTTAAAAGACAAAAAAAACAATAACCAACCCTGCCAAGTAAATAACAAAAATTCTGAATAAAAACTGTGAAATGTTGTTTGCAATTTGTTGCAATTAGTACTATTAAATAACATGTTTAAGACCTTTTTTTTTAGGGCTGTCAGTTGATAAAAAATATTTTATCGCCATTAATTGCACATTTTATTGTATTCAAAATGTATCTGTTCAAAATTAACCTTAAAGGGAGATTTGTCAAGTATTTAATACTCTTATCAACATGGGAGTGGACAAATATGCTGTTTTATGCAAATGTATGTATATATTTATTATTGTAAATCAATTAACAACACAAAACAATGACAGATATTGTCCACAAACCCTCACAGGTACTGAATTCAGCATAAAAAACATGCTCAAATCATAACAGCTGTCAGTGTGTCCGTGTGCTGACTTGACTAGGACTTGCCCCAAACTGCATGTGATTATCATAAAGTGGGCATGTCTGTAAAGGGGAGACTCGTGGGTACCCATAGAACCCATTTACATTCACTGATCTGGAGGTAAGAGGTCAAGGGACCCCTTTGAAAATGGACATGAGAGTTTTTCCTCGCCAAGTTTGGCGCGCTATTTAACCTCCTCCGCTACAGGATATTATTATCGTGTTAACTTTGACAGCCTGACAATTTTTATAGTGTAATACACACATTATTTTTCAAAGGCCTTCACACACACGTTTCCCTTTAACCTATTATTAGCACTTCTTTCTGCATACAGGATTAACTCACAGTCCTGTCTTACTCGTTCTGACTTGCCTGCACCGTAACCCGTTAACAGTTGGTGTATCTTCACTAAATACATTCCGTGGTTGTAATATTACACCTGTAGCCTGCTGTCTTGTTTATCCTAAACACCCAAAAGGTCACCAATTCAAAAGGGCCAAGGTGGATATCACAGGAAATGCGAGTTCCTGCTTTCCTCAACCTCTCCAAAAAGAAAGCCGATCACAGATGGTGAACTTAATACAACTTGGGAGTAGGTATATTTGACATCTATGAAGTCAGTGCATGCGTTATAAGTACCTCTTCAACGATGTCAACGAGGTCTCCGATTTTCAGCTCCAGCTCGTCTTCGTTCTGCGGCTGATAGTCAAACAGAACCTTGCACTGCCTCTTCTTGGGCTCTGTGAGAGGCGGGTTCAAAGAAAAAACACCAGTTAGTCAACCAACCTGTTGCGTGGCCTCACATGTGCATGTGCCAGTCTGTGTTTTTATCAAATGGGGATGAGCCGCGGCTGCGTGCCCGCCATGGGCATGTCTCCGTCTCCTCTAGAATGTCAGAGTGTGAAGGGGGGTGTGGGGGTGAGAACTGGGACAGGTGAGAAAGAAAGCAAGCAAGGTGCAGATCCAGGAAGTGGGAGGGCAGTCAAAGGGCCTCTGGGACTTTATTCTGCAAGGTGATCCTGTGACACACCCTGCTGAACAAGCAGCAAGAGCTGCACACAGGAAATGTGACAACCAAAGAAGAAATAGCGCTGACGTGAATGTGTGATGTATAAGGACGAGACGCTGCATCCAAGCTGAAGATGAGGGGTTTGCTACTAGGGTTTTTTTTGCGGTAATCGCGGCATTAAAAACATGAAAATGGTAATATTGTGTAAATAATCCAGCCACGATATATCATGTTTGATTCAATTTAGCTCTTGGTTTAGCCATTTCTCTTTTGTGTTCTCCCGCACGCAGTAGTAAATAAGCTTTGACGCAGACATGACGTCAAACACGCGCGCCACAAACAGACTATAAAGTAAACACACCACGAGCGAGCTCACGTCTGGTCTTTGTGATTCTGTCAAAATGACGACGAATGAAAAGGAGATGTTTTAATATCCAAAACACATCTATGCTACTTGTCACTATATTAGAAATATTTGAATTTTATATTTAAAACATATTTTACTAAATCTACACCCCTCTTTGAGAAAGTCTGGCATAGATGGATATACAGTAACTGCTTCAGTTCCCCGTCGGAAAGGGCTGTTAGAAATGTCTTGTTAACAGCGACACCTGTGGCCGTTAAGTCAACGAAAGTCAGCGTCCTGTTGCTGGCACTTGTGCTCGCTCTACATAGACATGAAGGAGCATCACTCAACACAGTGAGGAGACACACGTCAGCTAAAAGCACAATATCACTCTATATTTCAGCTGCTTGGCAGTAATGTTAGCTGACCAGACCAAGGTCTCTCCATGAATCAATGCTGATGCTGTGTTGTCCTGCTTCAGACTCCCGTCTTCTACAGTGTGTAGTGTGCACGCATGCACGTGACAGGTGGAGCGAGAGAGAACACAGGGACACCGACCAGATTTATACGTGTAAGAAGTTACAAACAGTCCCTTTAACTAAGGCTAACTAAGGGGAAGCATAGGGAAGGAAATAACTAAATAAACAAAAGAGCAAGGAACATAATTAATTCTAATAATAATCAGAATAATAATAACAGTTATAACAACGATAGAGTGGAGGGGGGGCGCAGCCCCGTCCACCGACAGCGAGGCACAACGGGGGCACCGTCAGGGACCTCCGGAGCAGGTCAGCAGGGTCAGTCCGGCAGGGTTAACCAGGTTATTCTTTCATTTTGTATTTAATGATTTGAATTGGTGCATATATTCATTTCCTATACATTTACACACGTATGGCAAGATATAGCAGTGAAAATATTCTGTTTCTCCAAACTGGGGTCGTGCCAACCACCATCTACTGTAGGTAATACACTGACTATGGATAAGATCCTCATACAACCCCATTTCAAAACACCCAAACTATCCCTTTGCTATATGTGTTAGACCTGTTTCAGAATAGCTCAACATACTATTTCATGCTCTTTCACTGGCCATATTATACTGTATATCACTTCTAGAGTGGCGACCGAAATGCATCGGCAGGCTTTAACAGTGCTGTTGTGTTTACAGTTGCATTTTTCCCCTGAAGTCGAGCTCTGTATTTGGGAATCCTCACTAAGCATGTCATTCTGAAAGGATAAGAACATAGTAACTGTAGCTAGGTGGGAGAAGACAAAGACACTCATGATAGGATCTTAGAGCAAGACCGGACACGGTGTTGGTATGCCACATATGAACGCATGACAGGACAGACGAGCTCACACACAGCAGGTGAAGTAATATTTGCAAATATGTGCTAACCATGTCCCACTGTGGTTAACCAAACTCTGACAATTATTTACAGGTAGTATTATTCTGCAGCGTCTTACTCTTTGCAGCCGCCGGTGGCTGAGGCAGGAAGCCGCCGGTCGGGATGCCGATGGTGCTCATCCTCTGAACCAGGTTGGCCACGTTTCCTGCACTCTTCTCTCTCCTCTGAGGCTGAGAGGCCTCCTCTTTTGGCTCAGTCTTTGTTTCCTTGACCTCTTTGGATTCCTTCTTCAATTCCTAAAAAAACACAGACACACAGCAATAAGTGGGAAGCATTCTTTTTGACCAATTTGTTGCTGCATTAAAAAAAGATTTACACTCAAATCGTAATTCTTGTTGATTTTGAAGATTTTTTTTTTACCAAGTTGCTGGTGTAAGATTTATTATTTTAATAATAATAATGAAAATAATAAAAATGTATATCTATGTATTTATTTGTTACATTTTGTTTTACAAAGTTAGGAAAGCCCAGGTATCTGTATGAAAAAGTTGGATCGGTGCATCCCTACCGAACAATAATATTATTTCCATATTTATACATGAGATTTTATGATTTTCTGAGATTTGATTTAGATTTGATTATTTGATTTTAATTCCTCTGACAATTATTTTGAAAATTTTGAAGAAATAAGTGGATTTTTTTTATTTTGAAGACTACTTTCTTGCAGACAGAGGGGGAATGTATGCTCACTGTTGCAGCCTTGGTTTTGATATGCATTAAAGATCCCATATTATAAAAAAAGTGAGATTTTCAAGTTTTTTTTATTATAAAGCAGGCTTAGGTCCTATATAAATACTCTCAAAGTATTGAAACACTCAATCCACAGAGGGATACACACAGCCCGTATTCAGAAACTCTGCATTTGAAACAAGCCGTCAGATTTCTGTCCATTTGTGATGTCACAAATATACAATATTTAGACTTTTTACACAATTTTAAATGTAAACATTCTAAGTGTGTCCCAGTTTATTCCTGGTTGCAGTGTATGTGAATGTCATCAGCTGACAGGAAGTAAACATGGACCCAAGCTGTTGCCTAGCAACACAATTCTGTTGCAATTTCATCGCAATTCCGTCAAAATGCGCTAAAACGGAGCGTTTTTCAGAGGGTAAATACAGGCATATTCAGGCCGACAGTATGAGGAAAAGAAAGTTTTTTTTGAACATCACAGCATGTAAATATGTTCTAGTAGAAACACAAAATACAAGTATGAACCTGAAAATGAGCATGATATGGGACCTTTAACATAGCTCTGAAGAAGGCTCCGTGCTGAAACACGTAAGAGTATGTCTATTGTGATGTGAGCCGATTAAACAAGTGGAATGTTAGCATTTTTTGGATGCTTTAAAAGAATAACTTCAATTTAGAATCTTAAACATTTGTCTTCAGCTGGTGAATGTGTATATTAGTAGTTTGTTTGGCAGCAGACAAAAGTTAGAATGTTCTGTTTTCAGTCAGTGGTGTGACTCATTTCCTAAACCACTGGCCATAAACCTAATATCCTAGCACCAACTTTAAACCTCCAAATTAACCCATTACAGAGGTGAGGATATATATATACTGCGTCAGTAGACTGTAACTTGACACCAAAAAATATCCCCAAAAGATCGCTGGACTGCAGCCAAAACACACAGTTGCGGTCATCCAGACCACTTCTGGATGTGGTCTGGGAAACTACACCACAAACACAATGCAGTCTCCATTCTACATGCAGGAGATAATACGTGCACAAAAATGCCCAGGCAGCTGAGATAGCAACAGTGTTGTCAAACAGGGTTGGTTGGATGGGAAGGGGGACGTGTGGAACAATGTGCAGCAGTTTCAACGTAATTGAAACGTGTGTGACGATTCTGCATTCTGGTGAGCTAAAGAGACACAAAATACACCATAACTATGGCAACGTGCTCAGTGTGGCATTGTGCTAGTTACAGCCCACGTATGCTAAATGTAGCTATTGCTAATGATCCCGATGACGTCACAGAGCAGCTGCCACATTCTCTCAGCCTGGGGAAACTCCCTGACAACAGCACAAAGTCCACATCACACCTTCACTAAACACTGTCAGGAGGACACAGACTGGAGACACTAGTACATTCTGTGCACATCAGTCCAGTTCCTACATTAACCCATGGATGTATGAAGAAGAAGCGGACACAGCGTTGGAAGCGGGGCCCCCGTTCATTCCTGTGAAAGTTGCTCAGTGGCGCATGAAGCCAAAAAAGTTTGACTTCGGAGTAGGGGTGGGCGATACATCGAACATAGTCCATGTATCGCAGCTTGTCCCACGTGCGGTGTATAAATGACTATATCGCGAACATCGACTATAAATTGTCATGTAATGTTTTTAAGCCCGTCCACCGGCATGAGACTCGCTTTGGCATTTCCTTCTTTCTCTCCGGCTCCCTCACAGACACACAGACACACAGACACACACACACACACAGACACACACACACAGACACACACACACACACACACACACACACACACACACACACACACACACACACACACACACACACACACACACACACACACACACACACACACACACAGAGTGTGTGTGACGTATTCGGCCGGTGTGTTTTTGCATTTGGAGGGAAGCAGCGGGGAGAGAAAGCCCGGAGCCCGCAGATAGCAAAAGAACTGAAGCGGCAAAGCGAGTACGGTAGCGAGAACACGACCGAAGCAACCAGAACCAGCCCAGAGGGAAATGACTCTGGCTTCCTCACTTTCCAAAGAAATCCCACATGACAAAAAAAAGTGCTAAATGCAAATAAATCACGGCCTCTGTACGCGTAGCGTAGTTGAAAAGCCCGGGTTCAAAACACTCATTAAGACACCAAAATATGAACTGCCTGGTCGCACATTTTTTGCAGAGTAAGCTCTACCGGAGTTCTACATTTCAGTGAGAGAACAGTTGTCCAACCAGCTAACAGAGATGACCCACTTCTCCACAACTACCGATCTGAACGTCCAGCTAACAGAACCAAAGCTGTGAGCCTGAAGAAGTGGACAAGACTGTAGTTTTGGCTGCACCTCACAATTGGTGAGTCTTTCTACACTAGTGGGAAAATAATAATTTGTATTATCAGCAATGTTATAACAGCTTACTGGTAAACATAACAATAAGTTACTCCACACTTATTACACGCCATTAAAAACCTTGTGTGTTAAATATTTATCAAAATACATAAAGCATGTATTGCCAGATAACTATTTGGTTAAAGTGAATACTGTGGGACACTGCTTTGTTAAATTTAACTTGTGATTTCCCCTTTTTTTGCATGCAAGATTAAAATAGTTCCAACGGAAACCACTGATGAATATAAACAAGAAGGTTTTAATGCAGACATACAGTGTGCTGCAGGGACTACAAGATTCATCATATCGGTGTGATTGTATGCATCAAAGGGTTAATGCGAGCATTTATGAAGAGCTTAGAGGATATTTGAAAATATCGCGATATATCGTGTTTCGCGATATTGCCTTAAAATATCGCGATATTATTTTTAGGCCATATCGCCCAGCCCTACCTGCAGCTGCACTTTTTAATTATTTTCTAATAAAAGGTGTATGTATTTGACATTAATTGTTGTTTATTTGTTTATATCCATAATTAATTGATCCCTTACAAGAAAAACTTAGAGGACTCCTGACCTGCTCTGTCCAGTATCACATATTTACTTCACAGTCACACTGATTGAATTTCTGGCACAAAAAAAATGACTATCGGTTTCAAATCGTTGAATCGTATCGTATCATATCGCTCTAGATGAGCCAAATATTGTCCTGAATCGTATCAGAACAATGGAAATCGGATTGTTGCAAAAACGCATCGTTACACCCCTAACAATCCATATGACTAAAGTGATCCATGGAAGTAAGAGAGCAAGTCAGGAACTCTTCTTCTAACTCTACGTAGCCTTTCTTGTTCTTTATCGACTCGGCAGTCTGGCCTCTCAAAACAAGCCTGTTAAGAGGAAACCCAGAAGCAATGTTTGGGTGTCATCACACTTTTAAGGACCAAACCACATTAATGGTGTGACTGACACAATGACCTCAAACATATCCTGCAATCCTCAGACATGTCTGTTGCTCAGTCAGTATAGACTGACGTCAAAAAGGTGACAGAGTCTTTGCTGTCAAGGGGCTCCCTGACCTACAAACAGGCCCAGCAAGTCAGTATCTTATTTTTTAAATCTCAAAACAAACTTGGTATATAAAGAAATGATCATGATTACTACTCGAACAAACACCAACAAAGAGGAATTGGACGGGTGCTCACCAGTTTCCAGCTGTTCAAAATAAGAAATGTCCCACTGGGAGCTCAGAGCAGTAGCAATTAAATGTGTGTGTGTGTGTGTGTGTGTGTGTGTGTGTGTGTGTGTGTGTAGCTGGGCAATGACCCAGTTCACCGTCCACTTCCTGGTTCGCACACGCTGACTTTGCAATTCCACTGGAGAGGAAAGTCTAGCTGTGTGTGTGTGTATAGCAGGCACTGAGACAGAGAAGAGAAGGGAAAGCAACAGAATGAGAGTACAGTAACATCACAGTTAAGACCCGATCTGCTACAGAGGCAGAGACAGACTAAAGTTAACAGCTTCAGACTGCAGAACCACCGAGAGAGAGAGAGAGACAGCTGGCAGAGCAGTGTGAAGAGAGAAAAGTGTAAGGCTGTATTTGAAACAGCCTACTGTATACTACTGAGGAAGACAGTATGCAGTATACAGTACATACTGCGTTCCTCAGTAGTATGCAGTATGAAACAGTTAAAGCGATGTATTTTGCAGTATACTAGATGAGGCTTTAGCCTTTGAACAAGCTCTTAAAGCACTGGACAAAAAAAAACTAACTCGCATCACTAGTACAGTATTATCGAAAAATACAACGTATACTACAATACTACAGCACCACCACCCCTTAAACTATTTATTCTAACAGCTCATAGGGAAGTGAGACGAACAGGATCATCAGCAAGAGGAGACCGTAACTGCTTTTTCAGTTACAGCAACTAAACAGTGGACTGATCTCCCTCCAGATATTAGAGGGATGTTAAAAAGGGTTGTGTTGACTCAGCAGGTATCTCTCTGACCTGTCAGAGGCTGCTCTTAACCTTTCCTCTTCCCTCTCCTCTTCTCTCTCCTCTGCCCTCTCCTCTGCCCTCTCCTCTTCTCTCTCCTCTTCTCTCTCCTCTTCACTTCCTGCTGCTCTGCAAGGCCTAATGAAGGAGGCTGTGTCACGTGTCATATCTTTGGGGTACAACACATGTGCAGTAAAATCTGGTCAGTACTCGCCAAAATTGAGCCAATCGCAACGCACGACCCCAGCTTCAGTTACACTGCTCATGTGTCATACCCCAAGACCCGTGTTCCGCTTGTGTCCCAGCCTCCTTCAACAGGCCTTGCTGCTCTGTAGCCGCTCTATGAGCATCACTGGCCGGCTCTAAAGCGAGTTACGCCCACGTGCGTGATATTTAAACAAACTATCCGTCGACAAGGAAATAAAAGCCTCTGGTCTACAGACCGGTATCTAGAGAGCTCCAGCCAGCTCATAGCGGTCTGTGAGCGTGACCGCCCGGCTGGCTGGCTGGCGAGGTAGTGACCCCGGTAGGCGCTATAGCTAGCTGTCACGGCAGTTTGTGGAGCTTCTCAACTCCGAAAACGTCGGAGCAAATGTTCGATTCGCCATCTAATATCGCAAAACTGTCGATATTCAAAATCTACACGGTTGATTTCTCGCCTCAAACATTTTCAGACGTGAATTTAGTGATGAAATAGCTACGAAAAATCAACAAAAAATTGATTGTAACCGTAGCCTGTAACGTTCCAGTGCTTTGCATTGTGGGATACAGTAGGCGAGGCAGACTGGTCCGACGCAGAGACATTTTTTCCAAATCAGTACGACATCCGGGTATTATTGTCACACTGTAGATTTAGCTTTTGATGCATGCTACATGCTACATTTTCACCAAATCAGTACGTACTACTGCTATAGTATGAGGTTTTGAATACAGCCTAAAATAAATGTGAACACTGAAGAATTACTTCCATGAATCTGTGTATACTGCATTGACACTGCTGAAGAGTGTAAAAACTGAGATCACACATCACCACGTATATCTACACGCTCAACCTACAAACTGTTTTCACACATCTGGGGTATTGATTAGATCATCATCTCTTCACTCCAGCATATTTCACTAACAAAAAAGGTCCTTTCTCTGTATATTCTTTCGTCTTCCATGACATGCTTGACAAGTCTTATGGTCGAAGTAGTGAACATGGCCGACACAATAGAAAAATGAATTTACTGAAGAGTGAATTGGGAGTCTTTATTGAGTGTTTTAGTACTTGGACTGGCAGATCTCCATGGGGACACGAGTATCTGCTTGGCAGTTTTACAGCATCATAATCACCACGAGTGGATCAGCAATGATCCCCGTAATGGCTTCATCTAATGAAAATCGACTTCCATCACCGACAGGGGAGGTACATAAAGGGGAGGAAAGGGCACTGCGTTATTAGAAAAATCTTAATTAAAGTTGGATATTGAACCTCAATACCTCTTTGGTAGATAAGATCAAAATAAATGTGATGGTACTCATTTTTCCACAGCACCGCAGGTACCTAGGATCAGGACTTTAGGCTAACGGCATCCCAGCGTCCCAGGGACGATAGAAAATTTCCCTGACAATGCTACATTGCAAACAACAAATTAGTGTTGAAATCAGCAGGAGCTAGTCAACGTTAGCTGTTAGCAGCTGGTGGACTGCGCAGTCAGTCCTGCTTATGGAGGACGGAACCTGCCAAAATCAAAAATAAATGAAAAAAATAAATAAATGACTCAATAAATAAATATGTCCTTGAATGTCACAAAATAACATAAAAAATGTATTAAGCCATTAATGAATTGATAAAATGTGACATAAATTGATATTTCTGTTTTAATTTTCTTCTTTGTTTATTTATCTTTGTATTAATTCCCTTATTCAATGTACTCTTCTTTTTAATTTCCTTTTTTATTTATTTATGTATTGATTTTTATTAATTTTTAAATGTATTCATTTATTTTTGCATTTATTTTTTATTGATGTATATATTTTTGAAAATATTTTTATTTATGTATATATATATATTTGTATTTAAATGTATTTATTTATTTCTGCATTTATGTTTATATATTAATTAATTATCTTTCAATTAATTATATATATTTTTTATTTCTTATTTATTTTATATTTATTTTGAAATGTTTGCATTTACTTATATATATTTATTTATTTTTGCATGATTTTCCCTTTGCATTTCATCCCTTATTTGTTTCCCTAAACTTTTTTATTTCTGTATTCTTTTCTTGTATTCAGAGTTACATTATGATGTGTTTGGGCTCTATTCTATTCAGTAAAAAAAAAAGAGTAGTAGGCGAAAAGTAAATGATATACTGTAAGTATTTTTCATTTACATGAGTTTTAGGGGCTCAATTTGAAGCCTACAGCTAACTCACTGATGTTATACTTCCTGTTTATAATGGGAACTGTAGTTCCAAAGAATGTCCCATCAACATGGTTCTTATATTCACACAGTCAGATGAAATATTACACACCCAGAAACACTTGGACCAGCATAAACGATGGAAAATGGATGGTTGTACACCCGAGGAAATACACACAGACCTGAAATCAAACCAGTTTCTCCAAAACCCCCATATATGTACTTGACTCCTATAATCACACACACATTTCTACCTTCATGACAATCTTGCACTGATTAGGACAAGGACACTTCAACAACAAGATTCATTCATGTCAATTAATCCTAAATGGTGAAGTACTTCTTACCATCTCCCCCCCCAGACATGTTTCATGTCCCCCGATCGTTCAGGCTACAACACCAATTAACGGAAGCAGGAAGAAGACAACGTCTCAGGCGACAGCACGTTGTCGGGAGCAAAGTTCAGCAAGCCAGCAGGCTCTTTAGAGGATTAACTATCCGTGCTCAGTGACTGGGCCAGGCTCTTTAGCAGATTACCTATCTCACTACAAGGGATTACAGAATGGGAAAACACAGGAGAGAGAGATGGGAGAGGGAGGTGAGGGTCGGGTAAAGAAGGCAAGAGAGATGAAGATAAGCAGACCGCACCGCGGTGACTCATTTCACGGTGCATTAGCTGTGTAAATATCTGGCACAGAAAACACTGATTTCACAGTAGATCTCTCAGGTGCATCAAGTTCTAACAGGACTCAGCTCTACCAAAACCACTACAGATACTGTGTATCTACTGGTCTACCTACAGCTGCACAGTTAGCTGTGTGTGATCATCAGCTGCAAACTGAGCTTCCTAATTTGATTTAAATAGGAATTTTCACAGCACGCCAGCAGCAATTTTTACCGCCTGATTTTAATTTACCATTAGAACCCAGTCAAGCCACCATTTACAGTAGGTCAGCTACAGTTCACTCAGAAGACAGTTGATTTAAATGTAGGATAATAGATTAGATTCACTAAAGAACACAAAAGATATCCAGGCAAAGTAATCAACTTTGGTGACATGAATTTGTGTCATCAACACAAGCCAGAATAGTTCAGGTTAGGAATCGACCTCCAATAGTTCAGGTTAGGCATCAACCTCCAATGGTTAAGGTTAGGCGTTGACCTTGAATGGTTAAGGTTAGGCGTTGACTTCGAATGGTTAAGGTTAGGCATTGACCTTGAATGGTTAAGGTTAGACGTTGACCTTGTCCCTAGTAGTTTATGATTCTGCTTTTTCCCGTGGTCTAGTGTTAAAAAAGTTAACAAAAATTGCATTAAATCGTAATATTGAATCGTAACACTTAAAGAATTGCAATACACATCAAATCAGCACCTAAGCATCGAGGTAGTATCAAATCGGGAGATAGGCGTATCATCTCAGCCCTAGTTTTGATATAGTTTTGCTGTCGTTAAAAGTGACTCCCATTTACTTCAATTCATCAAGACTTTTCTTCGTCATTTTGTCGTTCGAGTATTCCTTTAAAGAACTGTCGTGACTAAAGCCGGCTAACGTAACCACTTTTCATTTAGGTTACTTTTTGACTGAAAGTAACCTTTTTGTGTATGTTGTAATAGTTTGATTTTCACGCGTTAGACGTTTCACACATTATGCAAAAACAGAAATTTGAATTAATTCAATCTCTGGCCCAGCTCTACTTTGATTAGTAAAGTCTGATACTAAAAGCATCAAAATCCTTATCCAAAAATACTCATTGTGGATGACAAATCACAAGGAAGACAATCATGTAGCCCTGTGTTAATCTAAAATCAAATGTTTCTTAACCACAAAAACCAAAAGGTTCTTCCTGATAACAGAATTAACCCCAGCGACAAAGAGGATTCATTATTCCAGCAGCATCAAACTGCACTAACCCATGCTTTCAGTCCAGTGTTATCAGTAGCTTGTAAGTAAAGGGCACAAACACAAGGTCCATTTAGTGCTGCCTATAAATAGTCTTCGGTTGTTTTATCAAATCTGATATCAATAAAGGCTGGACTACAACCTCCGACTAACTTTTTGCGATCAATCAACTCACGTCCTTCATCCAATCAAAAGCAAAACAACCACAGTTCTAACAGCCTCTTCATGTTTGCACACAGGTTTGTTCAGACACTTTTGTAGTTTGTATAAATTTACAATTACACAAAGTCCAATGTCGCATTCACACCAAGAGCGAAGCCAATTTTCGTCTCACTTTACTCACACGAGTTTGTGTTCATTTGCGTTACTCGCTCTGTATGCACCGGAGAGGAAGAGGAGCTTGTCTCCACAGATCACAACAACTTTTCTTTCTGCCAATTTCCACCATCAACCATGGAAGAAATACCCACTGTTGCTGCTTTGTACATTTTATAGAAGTCCCAGAGATGTCGGAAAACCAAACTGCCGTTGTGTCTGGGTTTATGACATCACCTGGCGGCAAGCTGTATTCATATACAGTGCCATTGCACGGACTGTAGCTCTAGCAAGCCACACGTCGCTAATGCGGTAAGAACTCGAAATAAACAGACTGTGCTGTGATTTAACTGCAATAAACGGATCAAAATGATGCCGAAATAACTACATAATGATGCTGATTCGTAAAAAGCCTGAATTCATGTTTTGTCAGGTCTGTCCGCAAGACGACAAGCAAACAACTTTTTAAATTCTTTGTTTTCTGAATGGAGTTTGGATCGATCAGTGCCAGATTATGCTAACATTGTAGCTGCTCCAACAACATCACATCATCTAGGCATAAATACGGCAGCGACGTTGTTGTAAACGAATCAAAAGGATGCCGAAATAACTACATAATGATGATGATTTGTAAAAAGTCTGAATTCATGTTTTGTCAGGTCTGTCCGCAAGACGTCAAGCAAACAACTTTTAAAATGCTCATTTTCTGAATGGAGTTTGGATGGATCAGTGCCAGGCTATGCAATTGCACCATCAACACTCAAGATAAAGTCGTCTCGGCATAAATACGGCAGCAACGTTGTTGTTTATACCATAAGCAGTCTGTGATTTATACACATACATTTATACGCAGAGTTTCATCCGGTCTCTGTACAGATATGATGTAGGCCTACTATCGTAGCTCTGGGTCACCACATCTGCTGTAGCATGTGACCAACGCAGACCACCACGGTCCAACGATGTTCCATCAGAGAATCCTATTGAAGCTGCGAATGACAGCAAAACCTCGTTCCTTGAAAAACCTCAGAGGAAGTGCAAGGTCAGCTCTACAGTGTAAACAAGCTAACTCTATTCTAACTCAAGAGCAATATTCTAAAAATGAACGTAAACTAAACGGTCTCCCCTCTCACCTTGACAAAGTTGTCGGGGAAGAGGCCCCTTTTCCCGTTGAGGTCTCCCTCCATCCAGCCATCCTCCTCAATGTACCGCACGTTCTTGATGATGTTGCCCGGTCGCAGGGTCAGCTCGTCATCGTGGAGCGCCTCGTACTCGTACTCCACCACCACCTCTGCTCGAGGAGACAGGGAGAGGGAGGAAATAGGACAGAGGAAAGGAAAAGGAAGAGGGAAGAAAGAGAGGAAGCCAATACAAGGGAGGGGTGGGGGCGGGGGGGGCAAGGAAGAGTAAAGAGAAGGAGGGGACAGTCACAGGAAGGGCATGAGGGTCAGAGGGATAAGAAGAGGAAGTTTAGGGAAAGAAAGGGTTTGAAGGGGTGAGAAGAGAAACAATAAGACACAGAAATTAACTAAATATCAAAGTGACATATTAAAATAACAATATAGCAGATGATAGCACATGATTGTCCATAGTTGATCGCAATTAATCGCTTATTAATCACATTGTATTATCTGTTCAAAATTAACCTTAAAAGGAAGATTTGTCCAGTATTTAATACTCTTATCAACATGGGAGTGGACAAATATGCTTGCTTAATACAAATGTATGTATATATTTATTATTGGAAATCAATTACCAACACAAAACAATGACAGATATTGTCCAGAAACCCTCACAGGTACTGCATTTAAATCATAACATGTCAAACTGCAGCCCAACATGCAACAACAGCTGTCAGTGTGTCAGTGTGCTGACTTGACTATGACTTGCCCCAAACTGCATGTGATTATCATAAAGTGGGCATGTCTGTAAAGGGGAGACTCGTGGGTACCCAGAGAACCCATTTACATTCACATATCTGGAGGTCAGAGGTCAAGGGACCCCTTTGAAAATGGCCATGCCAGTTTTTCCTTACCAAAATTTAGCGTAAGTTTGGAGCGTTATTTAATCTCCTTTACGACAAGCTAGTATGACATGGTTGGTACCGATGGATTCCTCAGGTTTTTCTAGTTTCATATGATGCCAGTATCTTCACTCTCCAGTAACTCCACATTCAGGTGATGCATAAAGCATTTGAATAGTGATTTGGAGGTCAAATACCATGGCAACGGTCGAAGCTTTGAAGCATTCAGTGAGCCCTAGTTTTAATGCCACTAATTTCTTAACGCAACGCGATTTTTAGGTTGTAGCGGGCTCTGTTTTAAAGCTAGAGTGAAGATACTGGCATCATATGAAACTAGAAAAACTTAAAGAATCCATCGGTACCAATCATGTCATACTAGCTTGTCTTGAAGGAGGCTAAATAACACTCCAAACTTGAGCTAAATTTTGTCGAGAAAAAAAGCTGTCATGGCCGTTTTCAAAGGGGTCCCTTGACCTCTGACCTCCAGATATGTGAATGTAAATGGGTTCTATGGTACCCACGAGTCTCCCCTTTACAGACATGCCCACTTTATGATAATCACATTGGGGCAAGTCATAGTCAAGTCAGCACACTGACACACTGACAGCTGCAGTACTTGTGAGGGTTTCTGGACAATATCTGTCATTGTTTTGTGTTGATAAATAATTTCCAATAATAGATATATACATATATTTGCATAAAGCAAGCTTATTTGTCCACTCCCATGTTGATAAAAGTATTAAATATCTGACATATCTCCTTTTAAGGTACATTTTGAACAGATACAAAATGTGCGATTATATATTAATTCAATATTTGAATCAATTGACAGCCCTATTTATTACACACCGTCATACCCCTAAGGAAAATATCTCCTGTTGGGAGGATGCGAAGAAACAGTCAAAACAATGCATCTACATAGAAAAACATAGTCGACACACTTTACAGATCATGCAAACAGGTATTTCAAGTATCCGTGTTTAATCTTCTGACTGGTTAAAGTACATATTGTGCTCACAAAAATAACAAATAGTGAGTGAGAGAGAGAGAGAGAGAGAGAGAGAGAGAGGAGAGGGGTTGGACAGGCTCTGCCTGACTGCTTCCAGTGCAGCAGGTTGAGCAGCATCTAAAAATATGCGGGCTGCAGAGGACTAACTGGTAGTGAGGTATGTTACTACGGGGTATGGCCCTTTAACACGTGACTCACAGCATAAGAGACTCGACTGGCTTCACACCAAGCACACAGCCAAAACAAAAACATGAAGGGTGCACTGCAAACTGTGCGTG
Organism: Sebastiscus tertius; assembly: GCA_916701665.1. Lineage (NCBI taxonomy): Eukaryota > Metazoa > Chordata > Actinopteri > Perciformes > Sebastidae > Sebastiscus > Sebastiscus tertius. The sequence goes on along the minus strand of CAKAOH010040170.1, from coordinate 19,684 downwards.
TCTCTCTCTAACACACAAACACACACCTGGGCAGAGTCATCGGTCAAGCGATACAAGATTAACTGCTGTTGAACTTGGCCGTTTCCACTGTGTAGCTCTGACATCACCAACCTTGGCCCAAACACTACAGCACAGCCTGGGCCAACATCCAAGGTGAAATTGGCCCCGGCCAATGATCTCAGAGCAGCTTTCCCCCTCTCTACATCAAACACTCTGAAAAGAGGATAAGAGCAGCAGCGGTTCCTGCTTCAGTCTAGCTGCCTGCTGTGTCTCACTGCTGACTGACCAAACACACTAGCAGGGTTGTCTGCAGTAAGAGGCAAGAGGGCCAAACACACACACTTAAGGGGTGTAACGATACGTTTTTACAACGATACAATTTCCATGGTTCCGATACGATTCAAGGACGATATTTGGCTCATCTAGAGCGATACGATACGATACAATGCGATGCGTTGCGTTGCGTTACGTTGCGTTGCGTTACGTTGCGTTGCGTTACGTTGCGTTGCGTTACGTTACGTTACGATGATTTGAAATCGATACGGTAACCTTTTTTTTTGCCAAAAATTCAGTTAGTGTGACTGTGAAATAAATATCTGATACTGGACAGAGCAGGTCAGGATTCCTCAAAGTTTTTCTTGTAGGGGAATCAGGGATAAATTAATTATGGATATAAACACAACGATTAATGGCAAATACATACACCTTTTATTGGAAAATAATAAAAAGGGCAACTGCAGGGCCCGCTGCTTCAGTTCTCAAGATACAAGGCAGTGCAATATTTAACACAAAATATAACTTCTATTCAAGTTCAATGAACAGTGATTTAACCTGCTGCTTCTGTTTTCTCATTTTCAATGTAAACGTAGAGCAATAATACAGAGATCAACTGATCAAACAGCTAACACTAATCATTCCCATACAAGCGCTGTTTAAATAATCTGCTAATAGTAATCAAGTAGTCCACCTGCAGTTCATTTGGGCTCTTTTCATACATGAAAACATCTGGAAAAACATGTTAAAACTCAGTTTTTTAACTATTTCTGTTTTGTTTTTTACTTTACTCCTGTGATAATTTGCCTCACGGAGCGTCTGCTCTCCGTGAGGCTGATGCTGCGTGATGCACATAGATATCATGATGGGAAAAGGAAAGCCATTTTCTCTGAATGAAAAAACGACAGCATACGGGGAAAGAGCCGGTGGGTGAAGCCGTCCTCGTCAAGTGGACTGATAGCGCCTGCTCACGCGATGCACCCAAAATTAAACTCTGTCGACCGGCTCCTCGGCACTGCAGCGCCAGCAGCTCATGCAGAACCGGTGCCCGTCTCCCTCCACGCCGCTACCGTGTGCGAGAGCGAGGAGTCCGGTGCTACGTTCGTCTGCATCTACACCATGGATGCGTGCTCGCGCCGCAGAGAGCGGAGCTGGCAAGCTCTAACATTGTAGCTGCTCCATCTAGGAATGAATACGGCAGCAACAACGTCAGTGATGACAGAGCGAATATCTCAATGCTGATAAACTTTCGTGAAGTATGTATATATTGTTACACACCACTTATGTGATGAATGCTTTTGATACACATGCTTTAATGAAAGCTGAAATACTTTTAACCTTGCATACTGTATGTCATGCTAATACCTTTTCACCTTGTATGAAATGTATAATATACTGGACTAGTGAATGTCATTTGCTTCATTATAAGTTGCCTTTTAATTAAACATTAAGATATAAGGTGGAAAAAAACTGTTCACAAAACATTATTGACATGGCCACTGACTATTTGTGTAACAATTTAGCCACAAATTCACAAACGCATACATGAAGAACCCCACCTCAGTCCCTCCCAGCGTGGAAGCAGGATCATAAACTTCATCCGGTTCGGTGGAGCCCAGGCAGATATTATGGACCAGGCAGTGAAACCACTCTGAGCTTCATGTACTACCAGGCGAGGCGAGTAAAACTCTCTCTCTCTCAGTCTCTGTCAGTAATGAGTCCAGCTGCTGTCCAGTGGGTTCTAGCTACTCCCTTTCCCACCAGCACTGTAGATCAACTGTAACTAAGACTACATTTAAGCTTATAAAGTAGTCAACTGTAAGCGGTACACTGCGGCCGACAGTCTAGACACACAAAAGTACAGAAAAGAACACACAGCAACAAGCTGAGCGGTACACAAATAAACCGCTCAGCTGAGGGCCCCAGACAGTAATTTGGGACTATCTGTCCGTGTAACCACAGGAAGAGATATGGTCCGCTGTAGTAAACAAAACAAAGAGGCAGCAGCGCTGACGGACAGAGTCGTACTCCGCTGAGTTAACAGGACATCTTCCAGATGACTGGATGTGTAAAGCAGAGGGACTTTATGCAACCACACAGATTACAGCGCCTCAGCAACCACACTAACACACCCTGCCTGAGGAACGCAGGGCCAGTCAGCTCACGATCACCTAAATCACCTCCGAGCACACTGACTTCTACATTCTGTTTGGGGATTTTTGCCCACTTAGCCTGTCTTATCTTGAAGACGCCGATAACATAGTGTTACTTAAATTATTGTTATTGTGGTCACCAGCAGGGGTGGGGATAACCAGAGACCCTACGATACGATACTTATTGCGATTTTAAACATTTTCAGACATGCTGAGGTTGCAGTGGGTTCACTTTTAAAGTTAGGGTAAAGATACTGGTATCATAAGAAACTAGAAAACCTAAGGGATCCATTGGTCGTGTAGGAGGTTAAATAACGCTCCAAACTTACGATACATTTTGGCGAGGAAAAACTGGCATGGCCATTTTCAAAGGGGTCCCTTGACCTCTGACCTCCAGATCAGTGAATGTAAATGGGTTCTATGGGTACCCACGAGCCTCCCCTTTACAGACATGCCCACTTTATGATAATCACATGCAGTTTGGGGCAAGTCATAGTCAAGTCAGCACACTGACACACTGACAGCTGTTGTTGCCTGTTGGGCTGCAGTTTGACATGTTATGATTTGAGCATGTTTTTTATGCTAAATGCAGTACCTGTGAGGGTTTCTGGATCAATATCTGTAGTTTTTTGAGTTGTTAATTGATTTCCAATAATAAATATATACATACATTTGCATAAAGCAGCATATTTGTCCACTCCCATGTTGATAAGAGGATTAAATACTTGACAAATCTCCCTTTAAGGTACATTTTGAACAGAAAAAAAATTACACCCGTCTATCGATAAAATATTGCCACGCAAAATATCACAATACTATGCTGTATCGATTTTGCCCAACTCCTAGTTGTCATTGGAGAAAAAGCAACTAAAAATCCTCAAACTGTAAACTGTTTGAGGATTTTTTCTTTCATTTCTATTAATTTTGCTTTAATTAATGCATTATTATGAAAACAGCTCAACAAAACACAAAACAGAAATCTCATTAAGGACATGATGTGACATAATACTGATGCCAAGACAACTGAAATTGACATTTTTCCTTGATAAAGTCAAACCTAAAGGTACAAAAGTCAAGTTGCTTGCCACCTGCTGATTTAAGTTGAGAAAAATGCCTCATCTGTATTTGTGTGAGGTCAAGCAAGACACATAGATGAACTCTGATGTCACTTCTCTAGTAGTCGGGCATTTCTTTCCCCACAAACTCTGGCTGCTGTTGAATGAGTGCAGTGAGTGATGGGTGTTGGCCTGTCAAATACCAGCATTGGGGCCAGTGGACAAAGTCTGCTTGGTTTGTTCCTCAGAGGAAATGCCTTTCTAAATACATTAAACGCAGCCAAAAAACGAACAGCGTACAGGTGGTTTGTGTGCATGTGTGTGTAGCAGCGAGAGCAAACGTCCTGCCGGTCAGGTAAGGACCGGGGGGGGGAGGGAATTAGGGATACACCAATACCGATACCAGTGTCGGGTATCGGGTCCGATACCGTGCCCCTGTACTCGTACTTTTACTTGCAAAACGTCTCCGATCCAACGGCACCGATGACAACTTTACAGCAACGTGACGGTAACCACTCGTCACCATCTTTCGGGCCCTATCGCACGCACTCACGCCGAAGTGTCTTTTGGCACAGAGAAGTACTCCTGGTCGCGTGGTCGGGTTCACCACCCGCGTGGCCCGTCTCGCCCGCACCGTCAGGGAGGTGGAGCGTGTGCGATAGGACCCAAAAGATGGTGATGAGAGGTTAACGTCATGCTGCCGTAAAGTGGTATCGGTGCCGTTGTATCGGAGCCGTTTTGCAAGTACGAGTACATGAGCACAGTATCGGACCTGATACTGGTATCTGTGCATCCCTGTACGTCACCAACGCTAGTCAGCTAGCTAACTTAGCTGTGTTCCCCACACAAATGTAACTTTATCTTACCGGATGTGTTTTATCCAGCGACTCCTGGTCTTTATTATCGGCCAAGAAGAGAAAGAATGATCAGACCTGTTGCTGGTGTGAGTTCAATCCAGTAGGAAACACACAGATGTGTCATTACGTGACATGTGGGTGTGTCGTCCTTCTAATTACGTATTTTCACAGTTTGACGCTTCAACAGGTTTATAACAAACAGAGTTTCTTGACTTACAAAATGATGTTTTAAATTGACAAACATCCTATGAGTGATTCATGGCGCAATTCAAACGGGATCCAAAAAAATATTTGACTCTCACCGTCAACTACCGTTCATATTTTTTTTCCGAAATAAGGTCTCAAAAAGTGACTGTTTGTCTTATTTCACAGTTTGTAGGCTTCATTGGCGGTCCAGATACCCAAATGTGTAAGTGAGTATTTCGTTTCATTGCTAACTGGCTTGCATGCTCGTCTCCCTGGCTACGTTTGTGTTAATGGGTCGGTGTGGATGTGGGTCAGCAGGTCTGCTATAGTCATTCATGACCTACATGATGTCAGACTGTACTACAGTACAATATGATCCTGTTACTGGAGTCACGCATGCAGGCCACTGAAAAGCAGTCACGGATGTGAATTTAGCTACATCACATTTTTTCTTTAATTCCAGTCCAATCTGAATAATATAAGATTATATCCACAGCTTTCTAAAACAACAAGCAGCAGCCACAAACGGAGAAATGGGTCATAAAGCCATGAGCCAAAAGCACATCCCATTAAATGGTGTGCCATGAAGCAGATGATGAGTAGAGCGAGAGTTAAAAGCCTGTACAAGAATGAGATGAGAAATACATAACCGAGGGAACCCCCCTGGAGTCTTCTGGCAACACTGTCGGGAGGTTTCATTGACATCTTAAAAATATTTGACTTCCTATTTTCTGACGTTATTGATAGTTACGGTCTGAAATTTACTTTTTTCACTTCCTGCCACTGTGGCAGGCAAGTGTTTTTTTTTGTCTGCCACTCAGAAATGTTATCTGCCACTCTTGAAATCTCTGCGCTTAATGAAGGAATAACATTTTACATCTGGTGTCATTCAATGTTAGTTATATTTTGCACAAAAACACTGGGGACATAATGATCAAATGGCTCTTATGCACAATGTTTAACCTTACAGATTAAATTGTGTTCTATTTTGACTGTTTTCTGAGCGTTTTCTTATTTTTAGACTAGTCGAATAGTCTAAGTTTAAACTTCCGTTTAAACATCAGGGAAATTAGTCCTTAGGAACAGCCCTTATTAATGAAGATGTGTCCTGAGTAATCGTGTAACAATCATTTGCATAATATCAAATGCACATGGCACTGGACACAGTCTACACCTCTGGACAACAGTTGCTCTTTCTATAACCGGCAGTTTTGAGCACAGAGTGAAATAATGATAATGGGAACAAAGTTCAAGACTAGTAAAATGTGTTGATAAGTTCCTTTGACTTACCGCTTCTACAAACCACACTGCCAAGTTACTTCCTGACAGATTGTTTGGCACTGCCCACAGGTTTACAGACAGAAAAGGAAACTAAGGGAAGCGGAAGTTAACTGTCTTTGATGTCAACCCTGTCTCCTACAAAATGACTTTGACCATACAACTAAACTGCATCCTCAATTACGTTTGAAGGGAATCCTATTTTCTCCCTGAATAAGGACGCACTTTTAAACGGTTTTAAACAGATGGTTGATGTAGTGAATTGAAACAAAATAAAACAGAAAACGCAACGAAACTACTTTGTTAGGTTTAGGAATCAAAGCTACTTGGTTAGGTTTAGTAAAAAAATATCATGATTTGGCTTACGAAATTAAAATAAAACCCAACAAAAATGCAACAAAACTACTTGGTTAGGTTTAGTAAAAAAAAAAAAAAAAAAAATGATCTGGCTTACGAAACTGAAACAAAACCCAACAAAAACGCAACAAAACTACTCGGTTAGGTTTAGTAAAAATAAAAACACATCATGATGTAAATAAGTGAACATTGACGGGGCACAAACAGCGGTCTCCTGGGCTAAAGTTCTGGGTTAGTTTGACCCAACCTCCTCCTCCTCCATACACAAACTTCTGCACTCTATCAATACAAAAAGATTTGTGATACGTCAAAAACAAACGTAATCCGGGACACAATGTGGCCAATATATGTGACATGGGCAAAGTCTGCTATCACGGTATATGTAATTTTATATCACAGTAACTGGTATATATCACCATATAGCAATTGTTCTGTAAAATCAATTAAAAAATTGTTTAAAATAACCATGCTGTACTTCATCACATTTGATTATTTTCTTCTTATATATTTGGAACTTCCATACAAACAAAAAACAACTGCTCTCCTCCTCCATATCTGCCCAACTCACATTACCTTGTGAGGAAGCTGGATTCTCGATCTTGTGTGAATCGAGAAATTCACGCGAGAGTTGCTATCGCGGTGGAAATGGTATTGGCAAATCTCAACCGGTGGACACATTTCTACGTCATACCTCCCAACCCTAGATGTGGGAGTTGAAAGACTAGCGAGAGATAACAATATAAAGAAGGCGTGAAAAAAAAAAAAAAAACACGCACCAGGAGCAATCTTTCTCATTAACAGTGGCTTGATACCTGAGGCCTAGGGGAGTGGCGGCTGAGGATTCCTGACATTTTTGCTGCAGGGGAGAGATGACGATCAAAAGCTAAACAGGAGTCATTCCAAAGCAGCACTTTGGGCTGAAACATGTTCACTGTGTCCTTCTACGCACCATTTCTTCTGCAGATGCACACTCCGTCCACAACTTGCTGCCCAGTTGTGATAGTAGTTCCATGAGAAAAGCAAAGAAATAAATGTATTGGAAGTGGATCTTGGATTATTCTCATCACAGAGTGATGCAGCACTGTTATGAATGTCTGTGTGTGTGCGTATTGTATCAATACAGCATATTTCCATCATGCCCATTCTTGTTTTGAGTCTTTATCAGATACGTTTTTATCGTTCTTTCTCCTCCCCGCGGTGTCAATTTAATAAACTCACAGCGGTTAAGCATTAAATCAAAGATGACGCATTCCAAGCATCAACACATTAAGGCAAATTGCGATTTTTTTAGTTGTAGCGGGCTCAGTTTTAAATCTAGAGTGAAGATATCACAACATAGGCAACCTGAGGAATCCATCGGTACCAACCATGTCCTACTAGCTTGTTGCGAAGGAGGCTCAACAACACTCCGAACTTGGGCTTTCCTTGGCATTGACATGACTTTATTCTCATAATATTACGACTTTTTTCCCCGTAAACTTCTTACTTTATTATCATAATATTATGACTTTTTTCTCGTAATATTTTGACTTTATTCTCGAAATCTCAGTTCTATTTTTTTTTCCTCAATGTGGCCCTAATACTCCATGGTACCATCGTACCATAGACCTACAAATAAAAATGAAAATGTAAACAAAGAACAGTTATTCATTTCCATTTTTAAAACTCCACAGGGAGCCACTGGAGAGGAGATAAAGAGCTGCATGTGGCTCCGGAGCCGCACTAGACATATTTGCAAGTCTTTTAAATCAATTTGATCATCTTCTATGTTGCTATTTTTACTCTCAAGCTGAGAGCGCACTGCAAATGTTGATGTCACTTCCTGTCTGTGTGTGTGCGCTGGGTTGAGGTTCAACAGAAAGGAAAGGAACTTCCAGGTTATTGTTTTCCTCTCCTCGCACAATGTTTCCAGGTAAAGAGTTTGTACAATATGGGTGTTATATAAGCCAGTGACAGACAGGAGGATGTAACGGGGGGAGTGGGGGAGGGGAAGGAAAAGGGGGGGGGGTACTCAAGGCCACGCAGGCAAGCTGACTGCCAGGCAGACAGTCTGAATCAGTGCTCTCTCTGTGCTTCTCTCACTCACTCACACACACTAATCAGCAAAGAGGAAACTCATAACTGCATTCCTTCTCACTGATCTGAGAGGTGGCTGATATGAAGGGCAAAGTGTTACCAGGAGAAAATCAAGTGAGACGGATAAGAGAGACTCCTGCTCCTTTATTCACCCACAGCACAGACGGTGAGGATAGTAGCTGAACATGTGACCATTTTACCGACGCCCTGACACATTACACACACCTGGGAGCTACGTTTGGCCAACTATACAATCAAACAGGGATTGTCGCTATTAGTCTGGTTTCACAAATATATACACAACCCATAGTTCTAGGAGCAAACAAAAGGCCAAGTGCAAACAATGGCTGTCAGATTTCAAAGAGCAAACATGTCAAGAAGTCTGGGAGGAGACATAAATATTGCTGCATATTACAGATGTAATGGTGGAAACTAACAGATCAGACATGGTTACGCTGCGAGCAAACTAGTATGCAAATAATCTATAGGAAAGCAGGAAACGCACAGTTCACCCCGGATCATATAAGATCAGAAATATACAGAGAGTAAGCATTAAAATCACCTCCCTCACTACCACTGAGTGGCAAAACAAACCAACAGCATTTCCAAGATCTTATTACCTCCTTCCTTCCTAGGCTTTTGGCCTAGGAAGGAGGATATGTTTTCACCGGCGTTGGTTTGTTTGTTTGTTGGTTTGTCCGTTTGTCCGTTTGTCCGTTTGCAGGATTACTCCAAAAGTCTGCGATGGATTTGAATGAAAGTTTTTGGAGGGGTGGGGTGTGGCACAATGAACAATCCATTAGATTCTGGTGGCGATCCGGATCAAGATCCGGCTTAGGGAATTTTTCTTTAATAACTCATAGCTCAGCCTGTGCATTAACACCACAGGCTTTAAGACATACACAGTGTAACTGATGACGCATGCATGACGCGTCACCCTGCATGTATCCATCTGCCTGCAGAGAGCAAGCTCCCAGGAAGCGCGCCGGTCGTCGATCCCGACTTTCGTAGTGGCCAAACGGCGGTACTGCAACTTATGTGTCGTTCACGTGGTACATTTGGTCCAAAAATACTTTTCCCCATAGACTTACATTGGGAAAGAGACGTCTGTAACTCAGCGGATAATTATTTTTGAGGTGAACCCTGGTCAGGGCAATTCAGATACACCTGTAGATTCTGCGTTTTTTCACATTAAACTCTGTGAAATTACAGTTGAGTTCGACAAAGCGCACTTGGCGATTGTTGGAAAGAGTAACGACGACAGTTTAGGTGAGTTTTACTTTGTTTCTGTCCAGTTTGAATGAAGTGTTTTACACTGCTCCACTACGTACAGCTGATCTCATGCTAGGCAGGGCTTGACATTAAGCGTTTTCAGCCAGTTTCCCTTAGAGCAAGTAGATGAGATGCTTTACTTATACCAATAGCCAAACTTACTTGTCCAAAATGGAAAATGTAGGCCTATTAAAAAAAAATAAAAAATCAACAGGGATTTAAGTAATTATTAAAACGTATTAATGTACAAAATATACAATCAATATGCTCCTCTCAGAGCTATGAGACTCCATTGACAGAAGCAGTAATTTTACCTTACCGATCGTTGTAGAACGCACTTCATTCAAGTGGAGATGAATCAGTCCAACCAAGTTAAGCTGGTTTACTAAATGGATTTTTATTCTAATAAACAATTATATAACAAACATGGCAAATGTCACCATTTAAAAGAAAAAAAAGCAGCTTGGTTTCATCTTTCGTGGCAAGAGTGCCGCCATGTCACAGTACTCTGGCCTGTGACATCACCGGGTTGGTTGGCTCGGCTGAGTTACACAGATACGACGGTAGAGACCACGAAAGACGGAGACTGAGGAGACACAGGACAGAAGAAAACAAAAGAGGGGACACTACTGTACTGTTCCTGGCTGAAACTGAGATAAGTAGTAGTGAGTCCAGCTGCAGCTGGCTGTCTCCCAATCTCCCGTCCTCTCCTCTCTCTCTGATCACCTGTCTCTCCTTCTCTGCTGTCTCATTCACACCGTTCGAAGACAGGGTCGCTGAGAAAACAAGGCAAAAGTGAGCATGGCTCACATACCCCCGCTCACTGCTTGACCCCTACTAAAGTAGGGCCAAAGGTTTTTACCCTTTTAGAACTAATGGAATTAGTCTATTGAGCACAATAGTAGCTAACCCCCAAAAGGCACAACTAGGACACACCGTCAACCATCAAACCAAATTTGAAGTTCCTAAGTCAAATAGTTGACGAGTTCTGCTCCAGAAACGAAATTGTGACACGCGAACAGACGGATGGACGGAAGGAAGGACAAAACTATTTGATTTCCTATAACTTAACGACTATTTGAAAAATGGAAAATCATGACCCATCCCTAGTTCAGATGAGATGTTTCTTTATTATGATCTCAGGACAGTTACAGCTGTGGAGACCTGCAAGATTCAGTTTACCATCAAAGAGAGTTCCGGCAGCACACATTTGAGGACAGTGATCACGGTGTGTTGTTAACTCACTAGAGGTGTGCAGGTAATAATAGTTATGCCTCATTTATCAGTGTTCAAAGTTTCAAAAGTTTGTGAGATCTAATTGTTTTCTCTTGTGAATACAGGCAAAATGACATTAAGTATAATGATAAATACGTCTTTAGGTTACTTTCATTACAAATTAAATAGTCTAGAGACCTATCTCCACAGCATTGAAACGTCTGGCTCCACACATTATCATTCTGTTATAGGGAGAAAAAAAACACTCTGGCATGTTTGTAACTCTTTAAACCAATCACAATCTTCTTGGGGAAAAAGATTCCAGCTTCTTAAATGTGAATATTTTCTGGTTTCTATGACAGTAAACTAAATATCTTTGAGTTGTGGACAAAACATTTTTCACCATTTTCTGATATTTTATAGACCAAATAATTAAATCAATAAATCGAGAAAATGACCAACAGATTAATCGACAATGAAAGTAATTGTTAGTTGCAGCCATACAAAATAGATAGCACAGTTAGCGGAAGGGAAGGAGAAAGCCATGGGAAATATGCAGCCACTGGCAGGCTTAAACCCACAGTCTATATCCGGTGAGTCAGACTACAACATTTGAACCACCAGATTAACCACACTAGGTAAACTGACCTTCATTGGTTAAATTAAAACCACGGTGGGAAATCACCCCCAAACCACGTGCTGGTAAATATTGGCTGAAGCCAGCGAGGTTAATATTCAATCAGACATACTGGCACACGTCCAGTCTTTGTTTCGCTGGTTCTATTGAATCCTGCGGTGAAGCTGAATGGAATATTAACTGGGACGTCCTAGTGGCCTGGGGGGGTTTAAGAAGTTGTCCGTGTAATCACAATGTCCCCAGTTCATGTCTCGCTGGGGGACCTTTGTTGCAGGTCATCCCTGCTCTCTCTCTCCCCCCTCATTTTCCTTTCTCCTCTGTACTATCCGCTATCAAAATAAGAGGACAAAAATGCCCCAAAAAATACAAGATTGAAGACACACCAGACAAAGCAGCAGTATTTCAAACCACTTAATGCTACCAAACTAAATTCCAGTTTGTGGATTTTAGTCGATCGACCAGTAGTGGAAGGGGTGGGAAAAAAAATAGATTCACCTATGTATCACGTTTATGTATCATGTTTAATCCCAGAATCGATATTAGATGAATAAAAACGGTATTTGTTTCATTTGAGTCTATGATGAGTTAGACGGAAGTTACCGCTTTCACATTTTAAATCCAAGGTTGTAAACACTACACATCCAGTAAAGTATGGAAACACTTTGGGTTACACATAGGGATTTTGATAATTAATTAAAAAGCTGAGAATAACTCGTCACTTTAAGGAGAAAAGCTGGTCCACTTTGAGAGCCCACCTTAAGAGAGTCTGAGCCGACAACAGATGCAGGAATTTGGCTCCCTTCTATAGCTCGCTTGAGCGGAGGAGTTGTAGCTTCGTAGCATTTATTCACCGACAAATAAACTGTACACACACTGCTACACCTACGTTCACAGCTAGAACGGCAACGACAACACACACATGGTCTGTTGGGAAACTCGCAGAAGTTACGCCGCGCTGACAGACCGTAGGTGTGTGGCTACAGCTGGCACGGAGCCACCGGCAACACTAGCAGCTGTTAACGTAGCACAAACACACACACTGTTTGTAGGACACTCGCTATCGTTAATCTGGGCAGACACACAGCTGACAACCTGTTAAACTAAACTAAATGTGCGGTGGAGACTTTTACTGAGAAAGTGGCTGCATGTCCGCGACACTACACGCAGCATCGTAGCTGCTAAGTTAACGCTCCCGGACAGTGAACTGGAGACAGTGAACGCAGCATCGTAGCTCTCCGGACGGTGAACTGGGGACTCAGTTGTCTGTTGTGCTCATACACTGCAGCTGGCGCACCGCTGCATGCGAGGCACAAATCTTGTCGGTTAAAAAGGAAAAGCAGAGCTAGACATCACGGCTAAAGCTGCATGCTAACTCTGTCACAGACAGGAAACGTTATCGTATCGCGGTAACGTGCAGTCGAGCCGGCCGTCGCTCTCATCTCCGTGGTCAAATGGGCTGACGCTACGACTGTAGAGCACCCATATACTGACATTTATGTTAAATGCATTCAAACGGCCCTGATGGAGCTGACCATGGATGGATAAAGAGAACGGAGCTGACGGGAGAGCTAGAGACCACCTTAATAATGCCTGACAATAACTGATATATTTGACTTCAGGACATGAAAATCAAACATTTTTACTGTATGAATTTAGAAAAAGTAAAAGTCCCTAGAAGTGTATGATTCAACTTTTTCCCATGGTCTAGTGTTAAAAAAAAAGTTAACAAAAATCGCAATAAACTATAATATGGAATCGCAATACTTAAAAAAAAAAAAATCACAATACACATGGAATCAGCACCCAAGTATTGTGATAGTATTGAATCTGGAGATAGGTGTATCGTCCCAGCCCTGGTAGCAGGACACATGTAGCCAAAGCTAAGTTCAGAGAACACAGAATGTGAGGGGCTCACACAGCTCAGACATGTTCAAACAGATATCCTCAGAGATGAAGAAAGGCATACCAAAGTAGAGAACAATGCATCACATGTGAACCCAGTGTCCTAAGATAAGCGGATACTAGTTAAAAAGCCTGTTTTGGTGGATTCTCATACGGAGTGATTGTCAGTTTTACTCACATTCTTAATAACTCCCCAACTTGTTGTCTGATTACCTTCTGCAATGTTTTTGTTGCTCATTAAGTGCAGTGTTAGTTTCATATGTCTCCTATATCCTTCACTGTGGTGTGTCACTGTAGAACTGAATACTAAGTGTGAGCAACAGTTTTGTCTCCGACTTGAGAGTATCAAAAAGCACCATCTGCAACCTCACACATCTGAGGGCTCAGCAAAGGCTGGGCTTCTAACCTGTTCTACAACATAGCAGAGTTCTTGAGTAAGTCCCACTGCACACAACCACACACTAACCACAGACTGCAAATCTTGCGAGAAGCAGCAGACGGGTTTCATGGTACAGTACAAGACGTCAGCAGTTTACAGATCAGAGTGTTTCCTCTACATTCAGTCAGCTATGACCATCACGACAACCACATTCTGTGACATCTGTGCATATAGAAGATAGCAACCATCTTTGGTTGCATCTACAAAGTTTTTAAGTTAGTGAAATGCCCTGATTATATGATGTTGTCGGCCTGGAGATAACTGAATCCATCACTTTGAGAAGCAGGTCAATTTACTGTTTTTCTCATTCACTTTGGCTCAATTCTTGAATGAGAATTTTTTTGTTTTTCTCCCAAAAGAAGTTCAAATCTCTGCACAATTAGAGTGTTGCAACAGATTTGTCATTCAAGCAAATTGCATGTGTTTTGGCGCACGTGTGCAAAAGAGTAATAAAAAAAAGTCTACAATTTGCACAATAACTACTTGCACATGGCTCGCTGATCAAAACTGATTCTGAGTTGAGTCTCCGTGAAATTGTCTTACACACAACTTGTAAACATTCTTTAATCCCTTGAGTCATCAAAATGATCCATTCAGTTATCAAAATCTGGCACACAATCATGTATAGATTCCATAAATATCTATGACATAGTGTTGCATACTGTGTGGAGGTACAATTTGTTGTATTTCACACAACTATTGCAGCTTTTTTCATTGTTGCTGGTTGTTTGTTTTTGGCGGTGGATGTCATTTTGTGCCACTGTATATGTATGATTTTACTTGAAAGGTCAAAGGTGAATTTTCTGTTACAGTACATGTAACACGTTGCCAAGAGGCCTGTCAAAGTTAACAGGATTAATAACGCAAATTCATTTTAATGCCACTAATTTCTTTAACACATTAATGCGACTTGCAATTTTTAGGGTTGTAGCGGACTCAGTTGTCTCGTCGCAAAAGGAGGCTAAATAACGCTCCAAACTTGGAAAAACTGTCAAGGCCATTTTCAAAAGGGGTCCCTTGACCTCTGACCTCAAGATATGTGAATGAAAAGGGGTTCTATGGATACCTACAAGTCTCCCCTTGTTGCCTGTTGGGCTTGAGTTTGCCATGTTATGATTTGAGCATATTGTTTTATGCTAAATGCAGTACCTGTGAGGGTTTCTGGACAATATCTGTATAATATATTGTTTTGTATTGTTAATTGATATCCAATAATTAATATATACGTTTGCGTAAAGCAGCATTTTTGTCCACTCATGTTGATAAGAGTATTAAATACTTGACAAATCTCCCTTTAAGGTACATTTTGAATAGATAAAAAACATGCTATTCTAATCGATCGACAGCCCTAATTGCTACACAAATAAATTCACTGTATACTACAGTATTGACTTTTCCCCAGTAAACTTGTACCTACTGTTGAAATCAGAATCTAAAAAAGCTCAGTATCATTCAGGTATAGTACAATAAGCAGTCAGTGTCAACAAACAAGTAGAACAAAACAGAGATTTGTATGTAAGAAACATTTCCAGGGTTGACTGCCGTCGTGGAAAAAACAATTTACTGACATAATAACTAGGTTTTGAGGCATGAATGAAGTGTTTCGGGTGAGTCACTACCTTTTTGGCAGACATGCAATAGAGCTGTGATGTCCCATGAAACAGTTGTGACGATTGTACTTGCAGTTAAGAGAATGTTAAGAGTGTTTAGAGGTTAAAGGATGGGGTCATCATGGGTCAAAAACACAGACCCTGGGTCACTTTGGTCCAGTGTTTAAGTGGAGACAAGCAGTATATGCATTGGAGTGTGGGGAACTTACTTACAGTAAGACTGTCACTGTCATGGAAAGAATGTCAGTGACGACACACACAGTGTGCCACAATCAAATTTACATATTCTTATCACACCTAAAAGCAAATGTAAAAAGCGGAAGTTAACATATAGTATCAGAAGAAGCTCACTTAATGTCTGGGGTTTCCTGTCCTGTGGAGTTCTTTCGATACATAAACTGCACTAACTGTCCTAAATTTGGAAGAATAAACTGGGGAATTTCAAGCGACTAACGTATATAATACACGCATATAAGAAACATTTCCAGAGTTGACTGCCATCGTGAAAAAAACATCACAATGACAAAACGACTTGTCATTTTGGTGCCATCGGCCAATTTACTGACACAATAACTAGGTTTCTGAAGCATGAATGAAGTGTTTTGGGTGAATTGTTACCTTTTTTGCAGACATGCAATAGAGCTGTGATGCCCCATCAATCAAAAAAAAAAAAAAAATGATGCAAGGTTAAAGGATGGGGTCAAAAACACAGACTCTGGGTCAGTTTGGTCCAGTGTTAAGTGGAGACAAGCAAAGCAGTCCATGCATTGGAGTGTGGGGAACTTACTTACAGTAAGACTGTCACTGTCATGGAAAGAATGTCAGTGACGACACACACAGTGTGCCACAATCAAATTTACATATTCTTATCACACATAAAAGCAAATGTCAAAAGCAGACGTTAACATATAGTTTCAGAAGAAGCTCACTTAATGTCTAAGGTTTCCTGTCCTGTGGAGTTCTCTCCACACCTAAACAGTCCTAACTTTGGAAGAATAAACTGGGAATTTCAAGCCACTAACGTTACAGTCCTTTCAGAGCATAACATGTTTTTTTGCAGCAGAGGCCATGTTGACATCAGCTTCTGAGGTTAGCTCTCTCACATTAGCTCCAGACGTGCAGCCTGATCCCAGGATGGATGGAGGTGGAGGTGGCGTTCTCCTGGCAGCTAGCTGGGCTAGGCTAACCAGCTAGCTGGCTAACTTTAACTCCCCCGCTGGCTTCACAACAGGATCATTTATGTCACTGACATTCGGTTCAACGCTTTACGTGTGTGGTCCACTCGCTTCGTGCGTAGAGTAGAAAACAAGGTAACAGTAGAAACACAAGCGCCACATCATGGAAAACTCACCCATTCCTGCTCCTTCTATCAGCGCCTCGCTATCACAATGTAGGGAATGTGTTCTCCAGCAGCAGCAGCCTCCACTGCTAGCTAGTAGCTACTAGCCAGGTAAGATGGAATCAACCACTTTAAGTGTTTCAGGGTCGATTCACTGGCGAGAAAAGAAGTAAAGTGAGTCGTATATCCATTCGTCCTTTGCCCCAGCAGCAGCAGCAGCAGAGTCCCCAGCTCTCTCTCTCTCTGTCTCTCTCGCTCTCTCTCTCTCTTGGTGGTTGCTTCCAGATTATTGTGCAGGAAGTTGAGCAGGAGTCTCCACCTTTCTTGGACTTGGTCTCCCCCGTCTCCCCGGGTTACTGCCTGCTGGCTGCTGCCTGCTGCTGGCTGCCACCAAAATACTAAACAGCAGGAAACATCGCGAGGTTTCGGACAGGACAGTCCCGCGAGAGGAATGTTTAATGGAATGTTGATGTTGATGTTTTATTCCTACTCCTGTAAACTGATAATGGCCTTATCAGAAGTCTTTATCTGGCATGACACTAGATAAGTAGCTTCTGTTCACACGAGAGTGCCAGGGGAATTTAAAACAGTTCATCTGAAAAAAAAAAGAAAAGAAATATTAATAATAATAATAATAATAATAATAATAATAATAATAAATTATAATAATAAATTAATTTGAGCTCTTAAACTTGTTGCCCAACATGCAGATATTAAAAGTTAACAATAACCAAAAATACTCCACACAATGAAAACTTCAAGTCAAGATACATTTAAGTGCGCCAAATATACGTTTTATTTATTTATTTATTTATTATTATTTTATTCATCTTTTTTTACAATAAACATACACATGAAACACCCAGTACCCTTATACAAAATAACAGAAAAAAGATATATGAAAAAAAAAATATATATATATATAATATATATATAATTTATGATGTATGTATATATATATACGTGTGTGTGTGTGTGAGAGAGAGAGAGAGAATAATAAGTTCAATAATACAGTAATTATATGTTATATTTAATATATGTGCAGTTTATGTAATATACACACACAATACAGTTATAATATAATACTATTAAGCATATATAATAGAAATTAGAATATTATGATACTATGATACAGTGTAGTTTATATTAGGGCTGTTAGTCGATTCAAATATTGAATCTTGATTAATCGCATGATTGTCCATAGTTAATCGCAAATTAATCTCACATTTTTTTAAATTTGTTTAAAATGTACCTTAAAGGGAGATTTGTCCAGTATTTAATACTCTCATCAACATGGGAGTTGACAAATATACTGCTTTATGCAAACGTATGTATATATTTATTATTGTAAATCAATTAACAACACGAAACAATGAGAGATATTGTCCAGAAACCTCACAGGTACTGCATTTAGCATAAAACAATATGCTCCAATCATAACATGTCAAACTGCAGCCCAACAGACAACAACAGCTGTCAGTGTGTCAGTGTGCTGACTTGACTATGACTTGCCCCAAACTGCATGTGATTATCATAAAGTGGGCATGTCTGTAAAGGGGAGACTCGTGGGTACCCATAGAACCCATTTACATTCACTGATCTGGAGGTCAGAGGTCAAGGGACCCCTTTGAAAATGGCCATGCCATTTTTCCTCGCCAAAATGTAGGGTTAGTTTGGAGCGTTATTTAACCTCCTTCACACCCATCTTCAAAATCTGCATTAATTTTTGTTACAAAATATCTCAAAGTATTTGCATTTTTTTTGTATTTTATACACCCAGTGGTACACAGAACAACAGAACAGGACAATAAGAAAAATAGAAAAATACATAAATGCCTTCATTTTGATCTCAGCTACACATCTGTAAAGTTTCGTGACTGCATCTTGCACGGTTGTGACACTATCACAGTGACAAAATCTGTCCAAAGACAGACAGACAGACATAAACACCTGGCGAAAACTGCCTTGTGGTAGTTCCTGGCAGGTGTCTCCAGGACCACATTTTGCATCGATGACTCACACACAAGGTGAAAACAATAGCAACGTCGCTGTCTCGGCTGCTAAAGACAGCAGAGTGCATGGAGGGTACATACTGTATATTGTAATGAGGTCTGAGAGGTAGATAGGTGTGAGTCAACTATACTCAACATCTCTCAGTATTCTGGCTCCAGAACAGTGTTGGTGGCTATTTCAGTATCCTGCTGACCCTGAAAAAAGATGTAGAATACTAAATTTCCTCCGCTCCACTCTTCTAATATTGCTCCTCCTCTTGTTTTCTGCCTCTCTGTCCATGTATCTGATTGAAATCCATTTTGATGCCATGGGTTGTGGCAGTGGCATAAAGGTTTGGCATCAACAGGCACAACAGTATCCTGTTCCTGTCTGCTGAGGGACAACACGCTATTTAAAACATCCACACCACACCCCAAACAACGTGATTGCTGCAAAAGGAAATGAAGTGGAAAAACTGTTTATAACACAATCATACAGCTGAGCCTGTGTGAAAATGTCTGACAAATCATAAAATGAAAAAAAGATTTGCTTTTAAACACGACATAAATGAGATCTCTCATCTCTTTGTAGTCATTCTGTGTCTGGTTGTAGTTGTTTTATGTGTCTTTGTAGTCATTTTGTGTCTCATTGTAGTTGTTTTGTGTCTCTTTATGGTCGTTTTGTGTTTCATTGTAGTTGTTTTATGTCTCTTTGTAGTCATTTTGTGTCTCATTGTAGTTGTTTTGTGTCTCTTTGTAGTCATTTTGTGTCTCATTGTAGTTGTTTTGTGTCTCTTTATGGTCGTTTTGTGTTTCATTGTAGTTGTTTTGTGTCTCTTTATGGTCGTTTTGTGTCTCATTGTAGTTGTTTTATGTCTCTTTGTAGTCATTTTGTGTCTCACTGTAGTTGTTTTGTGTCTCTTTATGGTCGTTTTGTGTCTCATTGTAGTTGTTTTATGTCTCTCTGTAGTCTTTTTGTGTCTCTTTGTGGTCATTTTGTGTCTCATTGTAGTTGTTTTGTGTCTCTTTGTGGTCATTTTGTGT
>CAKAOH010040169.1:0-12088 GCA_916701665.1 Sebastiscus tertius | reverse complement strand
TATGTAGAAAATGTATATCAATTAAGATAATGACTCATATGATATTAACACTTTTGTTAGCCACAAAGTTAACGCAGTGTTGCAGTTCCTCACTGTGACTACTGGAGGGCGGTAAACACTAATGATTGAATTCCTTTTTTTATTTTGGTTTCAGACTTTGTGCCCATAGATCTGGATGAATGGTGGGCCCAGCGTTTCCTAGACAATATTGACAAGCTATCCTGACACTCTTCTGGGACTTGTGGATCTTGAGAGATGATCAGGAGGTGAGACCTGAAGCAGGATGGCTCACAAAAGAAGAGGAGGCGTGGGCAGCAGGTTAAAAAGGCCCTGATGTGGTTCAAACGGATGGACAGCGCTGGGACGCTTACAGAGAAACCACAGAGAATCACTTCACTTGAACTCTCGCCTTTTAACTACAAACCATCGGCCTCTAAATATTCAGTCTGCGACAGACTGCACGCTGGAGGACGACATCTTGGGGTTGAGGTTTCTCTCGTCTTTCTACCATCACAACAGAGATGCCATGTTACTTTGAAATGCAGTAAAATTGTATTTTCAAGAAGCTCTGTATTGGAATATCTTTATTGTTTACTCACCTTATTGGTAATGCACACTGGACACCAACAACTCTGTACAGTATTTTAAATCCATTTTATTCATTTAACACCAATGAAACATGTTGGGAATCTGTTTGACCATTGACTGTTGACAAGTCACATTAGCAGCTAATACACCATCTAGTTTTTGTTTTTTTCTTTTGAACCAGTTCAAAAATATTTAAATGACATGATACATTCCCACATTTCAGGTATTAAGCTTCTTATAAACCGCAAAAGTGAACATTAAATAATGTGAAACTATGTTGGAGGGCTCACAAACAAGAAAGAACAAAGTGTTTAACGTAAAAGCTCTGTCCAGCTGCGAGTACGTCTTCGCATTTCGTGAGTCTAGAAATCAGATTTACTTACGCTTTAATGCATCTCACTTACTTTTGTGTGCTTTCCCTCTTCCTCTGCAGTTTGTGTCTGGTTTGCATCCAGATTATTGAGGATGTGGACGTCATTGAGCCTGATAAAATAGTGCTGAACATTACATGATTACAGAGTTCATCTTCACGCCAGCTGCGCTTCTTAAGTCCTTTACGTGCTCTCCATGAGGGGGATGGGGGGGAGAGATGGTATTTTTTTGGTTCCAGATGAACAAAGGCCTGTAGTTGTCTGCAGAAACTGCACTTCTCCAGCTTTGTGCCGCCCTTCAGCTGCTGTAAATGCTTCAGTCTACAGGCCGCCAAGTCAGTCTGCACTGTTCATGTCTGTGAGCAGCTCTCAGTGCTTCTCCAGAGCTTTAGTCAGCAGGTCGTTAAGACGGGAAATCATCGGTCGGGGATCGTCGTTCAGGCCCGCTGTGATCATGGCGTTGTCGTAGATCTGCGAAATATAGATAAAGAGACAAAAATGTGTAAAACTGCACTGATGAGGCTGAATGAAAATAAGCAAAATCACTTTAAGAGACAAAAATATCTCACAAAAAGTTGCTGCCAGAACAGAGAAACGATTTCATTATCTACCAGACATTCTTAATGTCAGAAATGTTGAAAGAATATTCATAATATGAGTCCTATTTTTCACAGAATAGTTTCTCATGAAAGAAATCATTCACTTCCAGTGGTGGAAGTAATCAGATCGTTAACTGGAATAAAACTACAGTTTAAAAATACTTTGTTACAAGTAAAAGTCCTGCATTCAAAATCTTAAAAGTACAAAAGTATTAGCATCAAAATATACTTAAAGTACCAAAAGTAAAAGTACTCTTTATGCAGAATAGCCCATTTCAGAAACATATATTATTAGATTGAATTATAATTATTGATGCTGTGTTCATCACTGTAATGTTGTAGCTCGCAAAGGTGGAGCTTATTTTTAAATTAGGGCTGCAAAATTAATCTGCAATTTTCACAGTATGTGTTAAAAAAAATGAATTATCGTGTTGCTGCGATGTCCTGGCCTAAACATCATATTCTACAGACTTAAGAAAACATCTTTGTTTGGTACAGGTCTCCGTAAAAATCTCACCATAACCATTTTAATGTTTTTCAATGAAAATGAGAATAATGACATAAAAATGATCATTCCTTCTAATGTCACAAAACATATTGCAATTACAATATCAGTCAAATAACCGCTATTAGACATTTTTTCAAAATTGTGCAGCCCTAGTTTTAATTACTCTATATACTGCTGGGTGGCTTTTGTATCAATCTAAATTCTTAAAGTAACTAACATTTTAAATATTAACAATAAACAATATCTCCCTCTGAGATGTAGAGGAGTAGAAGTAGAAAGTAGCATAAAAAGTACCTCAATTGTACTTAAGTTCAGTATTTGAGTAAATCTACTTAGTTACATTCCACCACTGTTCACTTCTACTCCTCGAGTGCTGTTAAGCTGTTGTCAATAACTAAAGACTTCCTGCAAATGTTTCAAATTAAAAGCCTACCAGGAGCAGGAGGGATTCTGTCCTTGTCCAAATGTGAAACTTGTGTGTAGGAAGTGTTGAGTTTCTTTACTGGTAACTAAACTAAACTTAGCAGTAAGTCTTCTTTCGGTATGACGTGACCTTGCTGTGGAAACTACATTATCCTGAATGTATCACGTCAACAGGTAAACACGGAGGACGTTTTGAGTTTTGCTTAAATGGCAAACTAAAACTGGAACAGATCAGAAACAATAAGGGGAATAATTCCCACAGTACCTGTTCCAGTAGCAGTCCAGCCAGTTCAGAGTTTGTGTCCTTCAGGGCCTGCATCTTCTTGATCAGATCATGTCTGTCGGGTGGTAACAAAAGAAGTACAGGGCAGTGAGTCGTTGTGGGACAATCAGTGGAAGAAGTGAAGCTGATATTGGTTCATGGTTTTCTTTCATGTTTACACTGAATGCAGGACCCTGCTGTGACGGGCACAGACCACTCTGTAGCCCAAACTGTCTTCAAGAGAAATAAATATTATATTATAAATATTAAATATTTTGTCCCAAAAAACAATACCTGATCAAAATATTGATAAGAAATTGTGATTATCATTTTGGCCATAATCGTGTAGCCCTACTGTACTACAACCTTTTATGACATACTATACTATGACTTTTTTATTTAATACTATACAATTATTTTTTATGAAATACTACATGACTTTATTATGACAATGTACTATGACTTTTTATGACATTTTTACAGCATACTATGCTATGACTTATGAAACATTACTATTACAACACTGATATTTTATGACATTTTTTATTTAATACTATACTATGACATTATTTTTATTTAATACTATACTATTTTTATTTAATTACTATACTATTATTTTTTATGAAATACTATGACTTTATTATGACAAAATATGACTTTTTTTTATTTAATACTATACTATTATTTTTTATGAGATAGTATATGACTTTATTATGACAATATACTATGAATATTTTTAGGCATACTATACTATGACTTTTATGAAACATTATACTATGATACTTTACTATACTTATGACTCTTTTTAATGAACTATGACTTTTTTATGACTTTGTTTTTTTACAACATACTGTACTATACCTTTTTTGCTGTAATCTAAAGTAGTGCTACCTGTGTTTTCTTTCATTCCATCTAGTAAAATGCATCCCACCACACACTCCCTCTCTCTCTTTCTCTCTCTCTCTCTCACCCTGCATTGATCTCCAGTGTGGGCTGCAGTATCTGAGCTCTCTCTTCGGGGGTGCGAGCCAGCTGCTGGGTGCGGAGGAAGTGGCGTGCGGCGCCCATTTCCAGCACTGTGATCATAGCTGGGTGGGTGTCCAGCCGAGGAGTGAGCTGAGGGACAGATGAGAAAAAAAATTAATTATGCAATGCGACATTTTTCCGGCCAGATAAACTGAAGTATGAGACCAACATGAAGAAACCAGACATGAAAAACAACTGCACAATGATCTGAATTCAACACACTTGAGGCCTTGACATACATTAGTGTTCTCTTTACCTTTATGTTGGTGACTCGGGGGCCCAAAGCGTTCTTCATCCAGGACAGCAGGTCGTCGGCCTGCTCCTGCGTCAGACGCTCAGAGGCTGCAGGAGAGGAAAGACAAGAAAACGTGAGTCAGGACTGCGGCCATGACAGTAGGAGCTGTCCTGCTACGCTGCTAAGCTTGAACTGGAGGTATGAGAGGGGAGCGAACCGGGCTTGCTGTCTTCAAACTTCTCCTCTTTGTAGTGATCCACCACGATGTCGGTCTCCACTGAGATCATCTTCTTCTTGTCGAACTCCCTGAGGTGGAGCAGGGTCAGCTCGTCGAACTGCTCGTAGCAGAACAGCACCTGAACGTTAAAGAAAGAAAGACGGGTGAAATTTCCACAGTAGCTTTCATCCGTTTGACCAGTTTTCTATCTGCTTTTCAGCAGCAGGACCAAAGTCTTTTTTATCCTCATCTGACAAGGACAACAGACTATTAATTAATGATCTAATGTGTTATGAATTAAAATATCTTCTCTGAACAAAAGCCAGCTGATCTAAAATACACTGGGAAAACAAGAGACGACTGACTTCCGTTAACAGCTCAGTTGGTTTGGAGGATCATGTGATAAGCTGCTCTCTGTGAGGTGTCACAGAATATATGTTTTCTAGACTTTGTCGCCTTCAACGACACACATTAGTTTTGATCCCCACCACCCTCTCACCTCCATGTCTTTCTGCTTCATGGCCTCATAGTAGGGGGAGTGCTCTGCCAGATGGCGGTTGGGGGCACACAGGTAGTAGATGTTGCGTGAGCCAGCCTTCATGCGGGAGGAGTACTCCATCAGGTTGGTGTGCTGCCCCACTGGCAGAGCAGAAGACTCAAACCTCAACAGCTTTGCAATATCCTCCTGTAAGAAGACAGCATGGAGGGTCAAACAGTGCTGCCATCATACTCAAGATTCCATATTTCTGCTGCTTCTAATACATTTTTAAAATTTTTATAGTTCCCCCCCCAAACAAAGTCACCTTGACGTCTTGTTCCTGGGTGGTGACGATGCCCTCCCTCATGAAGAGGCCGTAGTCCTCAAAGAACTTGCTGTACTTCTCTGGCTCCTTCTTGCTCTGGTCCAGCAGGAAGCGAATCACCCTCTGCTGCAAAACGTCACGCAGCTTCCTGAAGCCAGAGATGATGGTGCAAAAATAAATCACTGGAAATGCATTGTGGATTTATGAGTAAATATTCTTATAAATGTAGATTTAGATAATAAAGAGTAAGAGCAAGATCACAAGGTAAAATATAAGTACTAGGGTAGGGCTGTCAATCGATTAAAATAATTAATCGCACATTTTGTATCAGTTCAAAATGTACCTTAAAGGGAGATTTGTCAAGTATTTAATACTCTTATCAACATGGGAGTGGGCAAATATGCTGCTTTATGCAAATGTATGTATATATTTATTATTGGAGCTCAATTAACAATACAAAACTATGACAAATATTGTCCATAAAAAATATGCTCAAATCATAACATGGCAAACTGCAGCCCAACAGGCAACAACAGTTGTCAGTGTGTCAGTGTGCTGACTTGACTATGACTTGCCCCAAACTGCATGTGATTATCATAAAGTGGGCATGTCTGTAAAGGGGAGACTCGTGGGTACCCATAGAACCCATTTACATTCACATATCTTGAGGTCAGAGGTCAAGGGACCCCTTTGAAATTGGCTGTGACAGTTTTTCGTCGCCAAAATTTAGCGCAAGTTTGGAGCGTTATTTAGCTTCCTTCGAGACAAGCTAGTATGACATGGTTGTCCACAGTGCATAACTGGTGTTGTACCTGATTAGGGCGCTCTCCTGCAGCAGCTCTCTGCTCAGATTCAGCGGGATGTCCTCACTGTCCACCACACCTGCACACACACAATGTTTAGCTCAGAACTGAAAAAAGAAAAGAGAATAACACTTTATAAAATGATGCGTTCAAAAACGGAGTAGAGTAAAAACAAGCAGCATTCAGACCTCGGAGGAAGCGCAGCCACTTAGGCAAGATGTCAGTGGCTTTGGTCTGGATCAGGACCTTCCTGCTGAACAACGCCACGCTGGAGCCCATCTCCCTGCTCACGTCAAACATGCTCGGCTTCTGTTGACAAATACATGTTTCTTAATAAACACAAGGTCATTTGTACTCACTACCACCGGAAAAAAATATTCTGAGCTGCTCACCGCGTCAGGGACATAGAAGATGCTTCGGATGTTGAGCGGGGCGTCGGCGCGGTAGTGCAGCGTGTAACGGGGCTTGTCGTAGGCCTGGGCGACGTAACGGTAGAACTCCTCATGCTGCCAGTCACTGATCTCTTTTGGCTCCATCATCCACAAGGCCTGATGGGAGACAGAGGCCAAACAACAATTAATAAAAAGGAAAAAACAGATATAGAAAAACACATATATAAATATCAAAGTATGTGTTATTACATTGATGCCTAACTAGACTTATTCTTCAGCTCAGACTGTATAATTAACAGTCAATGAGCCTTTTTCTCAATATGGGCTCAACATTAAAAGAGATAGTTCAGATCTACAGTAGATGACGGTCGGCACAACCAATTTTGTTGAGACAGGCAGGAGTTACCACACAGAGAAGCAAAGTAACGTACTGCTGTGGACGGAGCCGGCAGCAAAACGTATTTTAGCCACCTAAAAGAAAGGCTGCTTTGCTTCCGTGCGGTAACTCCTGTCTGTTTCTCCAAACCGGAGGCCTGCCGACCGTCATCTACTGTAGGTAATACATGGACTATGGATAAGCGCCTCATACAACCCCACTTCAAAACACCCGGACTATCCCTTTAACATAGATTAAATAACTGAATCAGAGAGGCTCACCTGCAGAGTGTTGAGCCTCCGTCCGTTCAGGAAGATGGGGAAGCTGACAAAGTTGCTGTACTTTGTTACTACCTCTGAAAGAGATACATCAGTTTGTGAGTGATGCTACACTAATGTGTTTTATCCCTGCAGTTATAGAAGCAGCTCCAGCAGGTATACCTTTAACTCTGTCCTCAGCGGAGAACTCCTTGCAATCGTCTTTGAGGTGCAGCACGATCTTTGTTCCCTGTTGAACACCACTGGCTTCAGCGATCTCGAATACTCCAGAGCTGAAGAAGACGATGACAGAGGATCACATCTGGTTATAGTTACACCCTTTGTTCTGCTGCAGAGCAGAGTCACACTGAGGAAATGTCCTTTCCCTGCTCTTGTTGTTCATATATAAGACTTTCATCCCTATCCCTTCTCACCCGTCTGAGGACCACTTGTATCCAGGTGTGTCAGGCTCGGCGGACCGCGAGTAGACGTCAACACGGTCGGCCACCATGAAGGCAGAGTAGAATCCCACCCCGAACTGACCAATGATGGTGCTGCTGGCCTCCGCCTGGTTCTGCAATGCGTCCAAAAACGCCTGCAGTGCGGGTGAAGAGATTATTATTATGAGAGAAAGAGGAGCATACGTGACATTTATAGATATTAACTGAGGGATTAGCTGGATTGTTGATTGTATATCGACACATTAGTTGAGTCTGTTGGAAGAAAATCACCTTTGAACCGGAGCGGGCGATCGTCCCCAGGTTGGCCACCAGCTCCTCTTGGTTCATCCCCACTCCGGTGTCCTGTTAGAGTACAGAGCATCACAGTCACTTATAGAAGTCATCATAGCTGGTTATATGATATTCAGCCACCAGGTGGCATCTCTCTCATAAAACAGACCAGGAACTATGTGTTCTTCTGATGTGTTGTTATGAAACTATGTATTATGTATTTTTATTTAAGCTATGTGTTGTTATGAAGCTCTGTAGGGCCTATACTAGGACTTTTTAAAATTTAACATCATACTACAACTTTTTTATAACATACTATACTATGACTTTTTAATGTAAAAAACTACACTTTTTCATTACAATTTTTTATCTCTCCAAATACAGAGAAGAGTTGGTTGATACAGAGGCAACAGTAAAAAGTTGCTTATTGTTGTTGTGTTTGTTGTAGTCGTACATGTTGTGATGTGGTGACACATCTTATCTTCTTGAAACTTGCATTTAGTATCACCTCCTGAGCAATGCCAAAATATACCACCAAAAACTCATCCCAATACCAGGCAGACAACGACGGAAACAACAGCAAAACATTTTAACAGACGATCAAATGAATTACCAGTATCTATGGACAATGCAATACCCGAGCTTGTAGAATTTGTACTTTTCCTCTAAATACTTGTTATATTTTGCATCTATTTGCATTTTGTATAGGTTTACCATTTATTAAAACAGGAGAAGCATTCTTGTTGTGGGATTTTGTGGCAATTTTATGTTGTGTTGTATATTATATGACTGTAAACGGTTGTATTTCATGGGATAATAAATGTAAATAAAAATATTGAGGGGAAAAAAGCAGAACACGAGACAAAAGGTTACACATTGCATTTCATTCCTGCTGAGGAAAAAGGCTATAATGTTTTATGTTTAACCGAACTTCAACATGGGGCTGAAAAACCAACAATGCACACACACAAAAAAAAAAGAAAAATGAAAAAGAATAATACCAATCACTCAACCATAGTTCATGCAGACTGCACATCTTACACAGTCATGGGTTTACCTGAATGGTGAATGTGCCCTTGGCTCCATCGGTCTGCAGGTGGATCTCCATCTGAGCTGCTTCACCACTAACCGTCATCAGTTTGTGGCGCAGTTTCTCCAGAGCGTCACTGCCGTTGGAGATCAGCTCCCTGATGAACACCTGGTGGGACGTGGAAGAGAAGAACAGTTAGAGTTAATATTCTGAAATAACAGTCTAGCCAAGTTGTAGATTCTCTCTCTTTCTCTCTCACACAAACCCTCTCACCTCTTTCTCTGAGTACAAGGACCTGGCCACAATGTCCAGCAGTTTTTTCGTCTCAGCCTTAAATTCATGTTCGGACAAGCTACCTGCGTTGATCAGGAGTAGAGCAACATTCAGATTATCTTAAATCTAACAAATGTTCCCGGACATTAAAGGGAAAGGTACGTCTGCAGCTTTTACAGCACCTTGTACAGACTCTGTGTCACTGATGATGGTGTGCAGAGGTTCCTCTTCAGGCTCTTTTTCAGGCTCTTTCTCGGCCTCCTGGGTGCTGTAGTAAGACTGCTGGCCGAAGCCGAGGCTGGACCGCTGGGAGCTCCACACTCCGGGCCGACTGCTCCACCTCTGCTGCTGTCCAACCTGCAGGCCTGAGGACAGGAGGAGTCAGCTTTGTCTTTCTGGATGCCTTAAGGTGACTTTACTAACCAAGAAACTCTATTCTTCAAAAGTCTGATAAATACACTTAAGAATAATCTAAAGAGCCAGTAAAAAAGTTCTTTGCTTACTCTCTCTATAGTATTGCAAAGAGGGATTGGAGTTATATTAACAATGGCTCTCTTCACGGACAGTAGGAAATTACAGCATCCCTCTCTCAACAAACATATGGTCATGATGAGTAGTGTTACAGACATACTTAAATTGAATTAAATCATAAATGTATCCATTTTAGGCCATAAAATTACTATTAAACTCACTAAATATATAAACCACATAAATATAATACGTACAAACATAAAGTCACTTGACATTAACAGCCAGTAAAGACTACAGAGGCTAGGATTCAGGCTGATGTAACATTAATGATGTAATAACTTGTAAGCAACCCCCTCGATTTAGATTAATATGTAACAGTTATGCAGTTTCTTAGTGAGATATCGGGCTAACACATCAGCTAGTGGTGTTCGACTGCAGGCTGGTAAATGAAGCATTTATCCGCAGCAGAGTTTACATCACTATGGTCTTGTAGCTACCAACTAACCGGCTAGGTTAACCAGGCTAGTCAACAAACACAAGGCAAGTCAAGGCAGCTTTATCTGTAGAGCACATTTCAGCAACAGGGCAATTCAAAGTGCTTTACACAGACATTCAAGAACATTGTGACAAAGTGCAAAAGAACATTAAGACATAATTAAAACAGTTATAAAAACATTAAAGATTAGAAAATAAAAACAAGCTAAAAATAAAAGCTAAAATAGAATAGAACACACAAGAGTAAAAGCTCTAGTGCAGTATATAAGATCAATATCTGGTTTAATAATAAAGGCAGCAGCAAACAGTAAGTTTTAAGTTTTGATTTAAATGAACTCAGAGTTGGAGTTGGTCCTGCAGGTTTCTGGGAGCTTGTTCCAAATATTTGGTGCATAAAAACTGAACGCTGCTTCTTCTGCATGTTTAGTTGTGACTCTGGGGACACTAAGCAGACCTGATCCAGATGACCTGAGAGATCTGGATGGTTCAGAACAAGAGTTTATTACAAAGCACTAAATGGTTTAGGGCCAAAATACATTTCAGATCTTCTGCTGTGTTCTGAACCATCCAGACCTCTCAGGTTCATCTGGATCAGGTCTGCTTAGTGTCCCCATGCAGAGTCACAACTAAACATGCAGAATCAGTTTTTCAGCTCCCAGAAACCTGCAGGACCAACTCCAACTCTGAGTTCATTTAAATCAAAACTTAAAACTTTCCTGTTTGCTGCTGCTGCCTTTTATTAAACCAAATAATGATCTTATATACTGCACTACAGATTTACTCTTGTGTGTTATATTCTATTTTAGCTTTTATTTTTAGCTTGTTTTTATTTTCTAATCTTTAATGTTTTTATAACTGTTTTAATTATGTCTTAATGTTCTTTTGCACTTTGTCACAATGTTCTTGAATGTCTGTGTAAAGCACTTTGAATTGCCCTGTTGCTGAAATGTGCTCTACAGATAAAGCTGCCTTGCCTTGTGTTATAGGGGTTCTCTGTAAAGGTTCTCTGTAAAGGTTCTCTGTAAGGTTCTCTGTAAGGTTAAAGGTCCTCAACTCACTTTGAAAGCTTCATAGCATTCTTAGTATTTGTTCAATGTTCATGACATCATAGCAGAAGACCAGAAATGTATTCTGGCCCCTAAACCATTTAGTTCTTTGTAAACCAGCAGCAGTATTTTGAAATCAACTCTCTGAGAGACAGGAGCACAGCTGTCACTATGGTGTTGTAGCTAACAGCTAGCCGGCTAGGCTAACTGTGTTAGCTAACAGCTATCTTACCTCCAGTGAGGGAGCGCGAGGTGATTCTGCTGCTCAGTCCGCGCGCACAGGCTGTTAACCGGCCGTTGGTCCTCTGAGAGGAACCGAGGACGAACCGAGCCAGAGAGAGACAGCGGGACATGATGACAGAGAGGGGACAAGAAGACAACAAGAAGACAACAGACAGGTCTGTTGGTTTGACCGAGGGGACACACGCTGGGCGACTCGAGCACAGGTAGGACCCCCACAACGGCTCCTTGACATGACGTCAGCAGTGCGTCCATCACGCTGCCGGATGAAAAGTAGAAATAATTGTCAATCATCTCATGTAAAAATCTATTTAATTGGACTTTTTACTTTCGTTGATATGAATTGAAATCCTACTAAATAGCATATGTATTAATTTATACTTTTTATTTGGTACCCTCCTTTATTATTTGATGTAGATTTATATTCTTAATTTGCCCTTCAAGGTCAAACAGTGGTCATCTTAACTAAAATCAAATACAGATATTAAAACAAATTATGTTAATACAGTTGTCATATTGAAGTGGATTAGTGCTGAACTCATTGTTTGATTAGTTTATAATTGCAGATACATTTTCTGTCTTTTTTCTAAATATTTCATTAATTGTTGGGTATATTTTTTCCAAGCAAAAAATGTGAAACATTTGATGGCTTTTCCTTGCTTTAAATTATAGTGAACACAATTTTATTGGGGTGTAGGGCTGTCCCGAATCCCAAATTTTTTGGGCTTCGAAGCTTTGGTAAGAAATATTCGAAGATATTTGAAGCTTTGCGGGACAGCGCGACGCGGCAGGCTGACATGTTCTTCTGTCCGTCTGTCTCCATCTCCACCGTTTCAGTGCTGCTGCCGCACTACTGTACACACATATACCTCTAGACACAGAGGTTGTGGGATTATTCCTTATTTCGTGGGCTATTTTGGGATTTATACATTATTATTACAT